>JABXES010006860.1:0-22475 GCA_013375695.1 Dictyostelium brefeldianum | reverse complement strand
ATTTTTTAATTTTAAAATAAAAAAATAAAAACCATTTTAAATAAAAAAAAAAAAATTTTTATTTGTTTTTTTTAAAAAAAAAAAAGGAAACAAAAAAAAAAAAAAAAAAAGACACAAAAAAAAAAAACAACCACATACAAATATTCACACACACCCACACATACAAACCACTTTTTTTTTTTTTAAATTTTCACCCTATCACACATTAACACACAAACAAAAATGGTAAAAAAATAAAACCAAAACCAAATACTATACAATGTAATGATCTTTATCATTTATTTGATCAAATCACATCAAAAAATTAAAAAAACAATTTAAATGATTAATTATTATAAGAAAAAAAAAGATTTTGAGATTATATTATATTTTAAAAAAAAATATAATATTAAAGAAAATCACTAAATTTGTGATTATTATAAGTTTGAACAACAACTAACAACTACAACAACATACCTTTTATTATTATTTAAAATCCAAATTCTTTTAAAAAATAATGAAATTAATATATGTATTTTTGTTTTTATTTGTTATTGTATAAATGATAAAAAAGGAATTGGAAATGTTATTTTTAAATAGTGATGATGATGACCAAATAAATAAATAAATAATAAATTATTTATAAATAATTTAATAAAATTACTTTTTTAATATTTGTTCTATTAATACATTACAATCAGCTATTAATAAATAATTATTGTTATTTATGCCTTTAAATAAGTGTGTGAGTGTGTGTGAATATTTTTATTTTTTTTGTACGTTAAATAATTAAATATGTTAAATACATGTAATAGAGAGATGAGAATTTAAATTTTTAACCAAACACAAACCAATATATATAGAAATTATTAATTTTTTGATTGTGTTGATACAATAAATCAATCATTATTGTTATTTGTTGTTGTTGTTATTTTTCATTTTTATTTTTTCTTTTATCAATGGTTATTTTATCGTTGTTATTATTTAATATTTTTTTGTAAATAAACAAACACTCGCGCACATACAGTAATAATTAAATTATTTACTTTTTTTTTTTTTTTTGATGTTCTTGGTATATATACATAATAATTTTCATCCAATTTGGTTTTTTTTTAATGATTTAAAAACACACAATTATTAACCACACATTAACACACCCACAGAAAAATTAAATTTTTTAAGCTTGTCTTTTTGTTTGTTTGTATTTCAATAAATATTTTTGGAATCATACAATTCCTAATAAAAATTGAATTATTTGATTTGTCAGTGACTGTCAATTATTGTGTGAGAGTGGGTGTATATACCACTACCACTACCACTCATTACCCATTAAATAATTATTAAGATTGTAGTACTTTTTATTTTTTGTATCTACATAATAGTTAAATTATTGCAATAAAAAACAGTAACAATGTAAAAGGGTATAACAGTTTTAAAAAAAAAATATTCACACATATACACGCATACACATACATAATAACATGTATGTTATTTTTTTGGCAATATTGCTTGAAAATTGAATATAAAAATAATTATTTGTATTTGTATGAAGGAGTTTAATATATTTATTATATTTTGAAAATACACATCGCTTTAAAAAACATACCTTTTATAGTGCGTTGTTACTTTTTCTTTTTTTTTTTTTTGTTTACTTTTTTTGTGTTTAAAAAAAAAATTATTATGATTTTAAAATTGAAAAAAAAGCATGCTCCATCATATAAATGGTAGTTTATAAAAGGTTTATTAATTTGATATTAGATACAAGAGTATCTGATAACATTGCATTTTTTCTCTTTTTTTTTTAATTATCTACCCCCAACAATCTAAAAAATAAAAAAATTTCAATTTTCTTTTATTTGTGGGTGAAAAACGGGTATTATTGAATTGATTGATATTGTTGATTTTCAATAATATTATTTTTCAGTTGTTTACTTTACAAATACCAAATGATTAAAAAGATTTAAATTTCAACAAAACTATGTATGTGGGGTTATTGTGTAATTATATTATTTTATTCAAATTTTTGAATATGAACATGTTCTCTCTTCTTGATTGACTTGTGTGCGAGTGTTTATGTGTGGGTACCATTAATAATTTAAGAGATTTTATATTAATTTGATATTGTATTTTTTATATGAAAAAATAAACATCAAACAAGCAAAATGAAAATTAATATTGTTGGGCATATGCTAATTTTGGAAACAACCAAAAATGACAATAAAAAACAAACATTTATTTTATTTCACACACAGACAGTGTGTGGTTGAATATGATTGTGTTTGTGATTGTGTGTCAGTGTTTTTTTCGAAAAACAACTAAATTTAACTTTTTAAAATTAAAAAATACTTTTATAGTAATGTTAAGGATATTATTTGTGTGTGAACGTACTTTTGAAAAAAAAAAAAACTATATTGAGAAACTGTTTGAAATAACCGAATATAATTAAAGCAATTAAATCACATTTTAATCACATGTGTGTTTGATTATGATTATACATATACACTACACACACACTAATATGTTGATGATATTGTTATATGGTAATTTACAATATAATATCATATGATCAATCAATACAAAATGATTTAATTATCAGTTTCATATTAATATTTATATTATAGTGGATACCAGTGTGATTGTGTGTGAAATATTGTGGATATCTAATAAATTAAAATCAACATTAACATCATCAAAAATATAATTTTTAGATCTTTAAATCTTTGCGTTGTTATTGTTGATTTGGGAGAAAAAAAAAAAAAAAAAATTTTATTTATAAAATTTCGTTATTATAAAAAAAAATGTAAAAAGGTTTAACTTAAATTGATATTTAAGAATAATATAACATAAAGAATGAAAAAAGAAATAACATAAAAACTTTAACTTTATAATTATTATATAATTAGTTTTATACTATCATTGGTATAAATTTTATATTATTTTTTGAAATCCTTTTTATTGTTACTTTTTCTTGTATTTTCGCAAATTTACATCTTTTTTTTCCTGATCTAATTAACCATGCTACGTTCGATAATCCTTCTAATCCATATATGATTCCTAATCAATGGATGTATTGTACCACCATTTTCCAATTTAATTGCATCACGTTCACCTTTGGTAAATTTGATAATGTGCCCATGAAACGTTATTGATAAAAATAAAAAAAAAAATACACACGAAACTCGTACAACAAAAAAAAAAAAACTATTATTTTTTTCAAAATTAAAAACATAAAAATTTTAAAAATTATACACACACACAAAAAACTATATAAAAATAAATACAACACTATAAATACAACAAATATACATATATTCAGAAGAAGAATGTGGACAGCTAGAGCAGCAAAGTTTTTATTTAAAAAGATATGTGGTGAATATTTTATGTATGAACTGGAAAAGGACCAATTCAAAATTGCATTTAAAAAAGGAACGATAAACCTAAACAATTTAGAATTAAATATAAAAAAGATAAATAAAGACCTACATGGTGTATCACCATTAATGTTGGCAAGTGGCTACATTGGTAATTTAACAACTATGATACCTTACACTTCATTATTGGATACACCAAGTGAATTTAATATATCAAATTTAGAATTAACTTTTGTATCTTCAAATGGTAAATTTTTGTTCAATACATCATATCACGTCATATATAACACAAATATACATGATATCATTAAAAGTCTCGTACTAATACATACATATTCATACATTCATTTATATAGATTATGAAAAATATGTATTAGAAGAATTAAAACAATTAAAATATTTAGATCATTTAAATTCAAGTAGTAGCGGAGGTGGTAATAAGAATGAAAAGAAAACAAGTAATGAAAATAGTTATTACTCTGATGAAGATGAAGAAATTGATAAAATTGAAACAAAGAAACAATTTGGAGTTCAAGGATTAGAAGCATTAACAGAGATACTAAAGAAATTAATTGATAAAGTTTCAGCTAGAATTGATAAATGTACCATAACAATTGTTGAATATGATAAATCTAGAAATAAATCAATTGTAATTGTATTATTAATTGAATCAATAGAGTATAGAGCATCAACTGATCAATCCACCACCACTTCACCACAACAACAACAAGAGAAATTAGATTACTTTTTAAAGACTATAGCTTTAAAAAATCATTCTGTACTTTTATCAGATCAGTATATTGGTAACATACTTTTGGAAGAAAAGTTTTATAATAATCCAATTTTCAATATCATTCCAAAATCAAATTTTGATACAATATTTTCAAATAAAGTAGTAGATAATAATAATAATACCAATAACAACACCAATAATAATAATAATAATAATGTAAATAATGTAAATAATAATAATGTAAATAGTAATGATATAATATCATTAAAAATAAGAAGGAATGACAATGGTACAGTCACAAATAATAATAATAATAATTTACCAATGTTTTTAATTGATTGTTTTTTTAAACAATGGACAATAGCATTATCACCAGTTCATTTATCAATCATTGAATGTTTTTTATCAAATTTCAATAAACAATTACCAAAATCAACATCAACATCATCATTAAATAAAGAATTATCATCAAAGCCAGATATACTGTTACAAAAGGAAAAAGAATCAGCATCAACGACAACAACAACCAATTCAGGATTATTATGTAATTTTAAATTAAAATGGCAATCATTAAAAATATATTTACATAAAGATTTAAAGAATCATAATTACAATGATTTCATTCCGTCAAATAATATAGTAACAGATAAGAATAATCCACCAAATAGATGTTATTTAGCAATTAAATTATATGATATTCATTTTGGTTATAAACAAGTGAATAAATCAACAAAGCAATTTGATTTATCAATATCAAAACTATTAGTAACAAATCATAATCAATTAAATTCATCAATTGGAGAATTGGTTAATCTTGAAATTTTAAAATCATTACAACAACCTGTAACAACAACAACAAATACACAACAACAACAACTATTAAAAAAACAATCAAGTAATATAAGTAATTTCGATTTAACATGTAATATAACTATAGAACAATCAATTATGATGTTGGATATTCAAATTAGGGATGAATTAAATGTAGTAGTTGATCCATTCATTTTAGTATTTATCAATTCATACTTGGTAGAGAGTGAAAAAGTATCAAAACAAGTTCAATTGGAAAAGAAATCACATCAACTTTATCTATCTAGATTGGAAAAACAAAATATAATTAAAGCAAATATACTAAAGAAACAAAAAGATCAACAAATTAGACAACAAAGAAAAGAAGCATTAAAACAGAAGCAATTACAACGTCAACAACAACAAAATAGTGATTATTATTATCCACAAGAAGTTGAATATGATGAAGATGATGATTATTATGATGATGAAGATAATGAAAATGGTCAATTGGTTAAAGAGAATATACAGCAACAAAATCAACCACCATTATTACCACCTCTGCCACAGCCACCGCCAAAATATGAATATAATCAACATGATGATGGACAAAATGAAGAAGATATTGAATCATCATCAATTCAATTCTCTTTAAATGCTTCGGTTATTAGATTTAGATTGAAATTTCCATCATTTGATTCAATTTCTGAACTTTTGGTAAAAGATATTCAAGACTCAAATAAATTTAAATCATCATTGCTGGAAATTCAAAAACATTTAAAATTATTACCAAACCAAATTGATATCAATTTTAATCAATGTAAAATTACTTCAATGATAATCAAAGATATTACAGATGTTAAATGGTTTATAGATTTTGAATCATTATCATTAATTTTAAAAGATATCACCAATAATAATATTAATATCAACAATAGTAGTAATAATCTAAATAATCTCAACAACATTATAAATATTACAACAAGAAGTGATTTAGATTATTCAAATCCAGTTCCAATTGAAATTACACTTAGAAATTTAATAAAGAATAAAAGTAATAATAAAAACAGTGGTAGTAGTGGAAATAATAGTGATAGTGGTAGTAATAATGAAGAAGATCAAGATCAAGATATAGATAATAAAAGTGATAGTGGTAGTGAAATTCAAGTTGATACAGATATTGGTATAATAGTTGATGAAGATAGTGAAGAAATAGATATTGATATTGATATGTATGATATTTTAAATGAATCTGATGATCAACAAACACCACCAACCACTCAACCACCGCCAACTAAAAATCAACCAGGTCATACAAGTCCAAACTTTTCACATTTTAATCCATTTTCAAAATCTGAAAAACATAAAGGACCATTTTCAACATTTGTATCAACTAGTGAAGGTATATTTGATAGTTGGCCAGATGAAGCAGAAGCAGAAGAGATTAATATTTTTCGACATTCTTCAATTGAATCTTCAAAATATGTAATCAATTTAATTATTCCACATCTTCAATTTAAATTAACAAAATCACAATATTTCAATATTATAAATTTAGTAAAATCATATTCAAAACTAATCAGTTTTATAACACCACCTCCAAAATCAACTAATTTTCAATCAACGAATTCAACACCAATGTATACACCACCATCATCATTGCCAACTACACCAAATTCAAAAGGAGGTAATAGTAATAATTTATTATTTAATAATTCAGATATTCCTTATCTATTACCAAGATCAAAGAATAGTTCACCACAATTCAAAGGTTATAATACAAATATTGGTGGTGGCAGTAGTGGTAATAACAATATAAATAATTACAATTTTGCAACAACCACCACTACAAGTAGTCAAACTAGTTCAATTAGTGATGAACTTTGTTTATTTTCATTAATGGTTGTAATTAATTCAGGATCATTTATATTTGCGGAAGATGTACCACCAAAATCATTATTTACAGCAAGTAGAAATAATAGTAGTAATAATATTAAATCAACAACAACCCAACAATCTCCATCACCACCAACTATTCCATCATGGTATCAATATGAATTAAGTTTTGAAAAGTTTGAAATTTTCAATGTTTCAAAATATTATGGTAGAGATATTAGTTTTGTTAGTTCAATGGTTAGTAAATTTAAATTTACAGAATTAAATTTATCATCAAAAGATAATAAACCAATTCCAATCATTTTCAAAACTATACCACAGGAAAGAAATTCAACTGATCAAATGTTATCAATTACAATTTCATTTAATAATGATAAAACTGGTTTCCTAGATGAAAACATTTATGGTAATATTTATTCATTGGTATTTAAAGGTGCAACAATTAATCATAAATTTAAAACTCAATGGTTTTCAAGATTTTCAAACTTTTTTCAACAATCATCTACAAGTGTTAGTGGTAGTGGTAATAATCAAGATAATAATAATAATAATAATAATTCAGGTGAATTACCAAATTTTAATAATGATGAGGATATAAAGAATGAAACAACAACAACGACAACATCAACTACTGAACCAACTATTGGATCTAGATATTTTATAAATTTTGTAGATACTTCAATTTCATATACACCAGAAGAAAAGTTATCATCAGCAGCAGTATTGTTCTTTTCAGATGTTAAATTAAAGATACCAACAAGTGGTTTCATTTCATGTATTGGTCAAAATAGTTATATTTATGTAATGGATGATACATCATATTTAAATGGAAGTAATAATAATTATTCATCCATTTTAAATTATTGGAAATCATTAGGGTATGTACCTGTGGTACATTTGGATTATATAGAATTTGAAATTATAAACAAAAGTGGTTCAACTGCCAATATTAATGAATATCCATCATTTAAAATTGATTACAATCATAATCTACTATCAATTAATGCATGTTCAGATTCATTTTATATATTAAATCAATTGATTAATAATTTCCTTGGTTTTGATATTCCAATTGCTGAAGTTGCAGATTTAATTATTACTCAAGGTATTGGTCCAGATTTAAAAGAAAATATTGATATTTTAATTAATGAAGATACATTTAAACAAACTCAACCACCTTCAACTAGTAGTGCTCAAAGTACAAATACTACATTAAGTAATGTTGGTAGTGGTGGTGTATCATCATTTTCACCATCAGTTTTATCATCATCACCATCACCATCAGTACCAGGTGCAATTAATTTAGAATTTGAAGAGATTATTTCGGGTGAAGGAAATGTTGATTTTAGTGATGATGATGGGTCAAGTTCAGTTTATGAATATTATTCCCCATTGGATATGATGTCTTCAAATAGTAGATTTTCAGAAACTGAATCAAATTGTTCAGAAATGGTAAATGATATATTGCTAAATCATTCAGATACCATTTCATCACATGCAGGTTCATTTTCAAATTTACCATTAATGGGTAGTGTTATGATTGAAGATTATGATCATGATAAATTAGAATCATATCAAGAACATTTACCAACTCCAATTCCACCTTCATCAACTACTCAAATGTATCCACATAGAGATTTTTATAATGATACTGATCCACCTTCAACAACTAATATACAACAACAATCATTATCATATCAACAACCATTACCACCACAACAACAATATCAAAATGATGGATTAGTAACATGGATTGAACCAAGTATTAATAAAACGATTGAACCAGTTGAAAATTATATATCTAATCCAGATGAAGATCCTTCTGAAGTTTGTCCATTACCTTCCATTTATCCAAAATCTTCTAGTATACTATCATTTAGAAAAATGAATTTATCTGTTAAAATATTTAAAGGTCAAGATTGGAATAGAGATACAATAGTGGCATCAGTTGATAATAAATCATCACCATCAAATACAACAACATCACCAACTTTAAATAACAGTAGTAGTACAGAGAAATTACCAAAATCATCAAATATTACAACAAGCGGAAGAGATCAAAATTGTTTTGTTGAATTTATTTTATCAAATGTTAATATTAGAATTGATAAATTTGATGAAAATGAACTTTATGCCAAAAGAATGTCATTACATATTTCAGATATTACAATTATGGACCATATACCAACATCAGTTTGGAATAAATTTTTATGTTCAGATACAAATGTAACAAGATATCAACAATCACCAATGATTAAAATATTGTTTGAAACTGTTAGACCAGATTTATCAAGACCATTACTTCAAGAAAATAGATTAAAAGTATTGATACTACCAATTAGATTTAATATTGATCAAGATACTGTTTCATTCATGGTAAATTATTTATCCTATAAACCACCTTTAAATACACCAATTTCAAATACATCTTCACCAACTCAAACAACTATAATCATTGAATCACCAAGAATTAATTCATCTTCTTCAATACCAATAAATAATGTTTCACCAACTTCAAATAATAATAATTCAACAATTACAACTTCTTCTTCATCATCAATTTCACCAATGAATTCAATTACATCACCATTATCATCAAGTCAAACTTTTATCAACAATATCAATACCAATACTGGTAATACAATACTAAATTCATCTGGTGGTAATTCAATTTCATCAATTTCATCTACAAACACAACAAATAGTAATATTAGTAATAGTGGTCCATCACCGCCAACTACAACAGCACAACATCAAAAGAAAGGATCAAACACGATTAGTAGATCAATTCCAGAAGGTAAAGCTCAAACAACAGACAAAGAATCACAGGAAATTACATACTTTCAATCGGTTGAAATTTTACCAATTCGCCTCAAAGTTGATTATAAACCAAAAAAAGTAGATTATCATAGTTTAACAAGTGGTAATTATGCAGAACTTTTAAATTTACTACCATTGGAAGGTGCAATTTTAAATCTTTCAAGGTTAAAATTAAATGGAGTTGGTGGTTGGAGTGCATTATTTAATCAAATTTGTAAAATTTGGGTACCACATATAATTCAAACTCAATTACTTGGTTATGTCTCTGGTGTACGTGGTTTAAATTCATTGGTTCATATTGGTGAAGGTTTAGCAAATTTGATCATTCTTCCATATGAACAATACAAAAAAGATGGTAATATTCTTAAAGGTATTAAAAAAGGTACAACCACTTTTTTGAAAAATTTAACAGTTGAAACATTATCAATGGGTGCAAAAGTTGCAGTTGGTACACAAGGTTTATTAGAAACTGCTGATAATGCATTATCATCACCAAAACAACAACATCATTCATCGTCACATGTTCATCATTCAACTTCACAACATCATTCATCGTCACATGGTCATCATCATTCAAAATCAAAATCATCATCAAATAGTTATTTAAATTCTAGTTTATCAACTCAACAACAATTATCGCCAGCATCAATTCAATCATTAAATTTCCATTTACAACAACATCAACATGGTAGTAGTAAATTTTCAGATCAACCAATTTCAACTAAAGAAGGTATTCAACATGCATATGAAAGTGTATCACGTGAATTAAAATATGCTGCACATACTATAATTGCAATTCCAATGAAAGAATATCATCAAAAAGGTACTAAAGGTTATGTAAAATCCATTGTTCAAGCTGTACCAATCGCTATAATTCGTCCAATGATTGGTATAACAGAAGGTGTTAGTAAAACATTACTTGGTGTTAGAAATCAAATTGATCCTTTAAAAAAATTAGAAATGGATAATAAATACAAATCAAACAAAGATAATAATAATAACATTGTAAAAAAATAAAATAAAAGTTGATCAAATAAAAGATATTTCTAAATGTTTTCAGATTTCAAAAAAAAAGTTTCATTTTGCGATTTTTATTAAAAAATAGTTAAAAATTAATTTTTTAAAAAAAAATTCATTATTTTCTTTCAAGTGTATCATGACATACAAATAAAATGTATTCAGATACTATAGTAGAAAATAATGATATAAATATTCCAAAACAAACCACAACTACAACAACTACTACAACAAATTATAACAATAATAATAATGAAACAACACCAGTTAGAGCATTAAGAAAAGTTAAAAAGATAAAAGAAAAAAAATCAAAGAATAAAACCAAAACTGCTAGGAATGATTTAATGGAGCGATTAGAAAAAGAGAGACAACTTAGAAATTTCAAAAGACCAGAAATCATTGAAAATAGTGAACCACCAACATCACTACCATCAAGATTTAGTAATAATCAATCAACTGCAAAACCAACTGTAAATAGTCAAATAGTTCCAAAACAAAGTAATTCTGATGGTGGTGTACCTGTACATGGTACTGATCAAAATTCAAATAATCAGTCTGGTAGTGATACAAATAAAATCAATACTAAAAATTGGAGTAAAAAAGAAACTGATCTTTTTATGGAGAAATTGAAAATTTTTGGAACAGATTTCACAATGTTAGAGATAGTTGTTCCAGGTCGTACTCGTCAACAATTGAAATTAAAATTCAAAAAAGAACAAAGAGATAATCCAAATTTATTAAATGATATTATGATGTGCAATAATGTTGTATATGATATTGAAGATTTTAAAACTCAAAAAGTTGAAGCTGATTTACAAAGAAAAGAAAAAGAAGTTGCAAAGGAATTAAAAGATCAATTAAATAGTAGTGGTAGTGGTATAGCTAACAGATATCAAGAAGAGATTGTAATGGATAAAGCACAATACGCAAAATATGAACAACAAAAAGCTGCTCAATCTATGCAATACGATTCAAATGATTATTATGGTGGAGATGATTATTATGGTAGTACAGATGATTATGTTGGTGGCGGTGTAGATGATTATGGTGGTGATGGTGTGGATGATTATGAATAATAGATTATTTGTAATCTCTTTTATAGCTTATACATATAGCTTTTTTTTTTTTAAACAAATTCTTTCAATCCTTTTTTTTTTTTTTTCTCAACACAAATAAAAAACAACTAACTAGAAAATCAATTACAAATAGTATAGATCATATAAATTAATTAAACAAATTGTAAAATAAATAAATAAAATAATTGATCACACAAGCTTTTTTCGGTTTAAAAAATTGTTAATTTTTTTTTCTTTTTTTAATTTTAATTTAATTTTAATTTATTTAATATACTCGTACTTTTTACTTTTTTTTTTTTTTACTATGCTAAAATAATAATAACAACACACAACAACAATGGATAAACTAAAATTACAAATATCAAATTTAATATTTAATATTATACCAAATTTAATAAAGAAAATTATAATTTATATAAAGAATAATTGGGTATCAGCGATTAAAAGATTATTATTTCAAATATTCTTTTTAGCATTGGTTATAGGTGTAGTTGCACCTACGTGTATTTATATATATAACAATTCACCAAGGAAATATTTATCATCAACTATAAATTTCACAATTAATGAAACGTATTCACCAAGGGATGTAATTGACATTTATGATAATACAATTGTAAAATGGTCAGATGTAAATGTTATAATGGATACACATTCACATACATATTATAGTGATGGTAATTTATCACCCGAAGATAACATTAGATGGCACATTTTAAATGGGTACAATGTAATGATGATAAGTGATCATAATAGTATAAATGGTGGTTTAGTAGGTCAAAGAATAGCTGCTCAAAAATATGCTGATCAAATATTAGTCGTGCCAGGCATTGAGTGGAGCAACTGTCGTTGTCATATGAACTTGATTGGTATTAATAAATCTGTAGAATATATAAAGTTTCCAACAAACGAGCAAATTAAAGAGATTATAGATCAAGTTCATGAAATGGGTGGATTTGTAGTATTAAATCATTATCCATGGTCAAGTTGGGCAAATTTAGATCAACCATCAATTGAAGAATGGATAGAAATGGGTATTGATTTCTATGAAGTTGTAAATCAAGTCTACTTTGATTATCAAGGTATGGTATTTTGTAAAAATAATAATTTAAAATATGTAACTGGATCTGATTTTCATTATGGTCAACGTGCATATGGTTGGACAGTTTTCAACATACCCGATTTGGCACCGGGTGAAATACCAACCCAACAACAAGTAATTTCAACAATGTTAAATAAGAAAACAAATATATCATTTGCATTTGATGCAGTGTCAAGTCAAACAGCTACTGTTTATACGTCATATGGTTCAGTTAATAAATGGTATACATTTTCAGCACCATTAATTTACTTAGGTTCATTCTTTCATTCATACTTTGAATTACAAAAAGGAATGTATTCATTTGTTGATGGATCATGTACAGATCAAGTTTTAGTTATACATTATAACGAAATTGGTTTTCTAGTATTATGGGTATTCATTGTATTCTTTGCAGCACAATTATTATATGCAATCATCATGTTTATACATAAATTTATAATTTTAAAATTGGTAAATTATTTCAATTGTTTTTCACGTTGTCGTAAATCAAATAACAACACTGATAAGATCAGCAAAAAGAAGAATATATATAATAGAAATAGTGGTGGTAGTGGTAAAGTAGTTGGTGAAGATGATGAAGAAGTTATCTCTAATAATTATAATATAAATTCTCCACCTCCATTTGGATTAGTTCCAAATTCACCACAATTAGATAACTTATCAGAATCTTCTTTCTCTTCTGATGATAGTAATATTGAATTATTGTAAAATTAAATAAATATAAATAGTAATATTATTGTATACACTAGCATAAATTATCACACGATTCCAAAAGATTTCTGTTTTTTTTAATTTTCTTAAAGATTTTTTTTTTTTTTATTATTTTCACTTTTTGCAAAAGAATTTTAAACAAATTTGGCAATAACTATCACAACAATAACTACAACATAAAATGGCAAATAATGAAACATTATTTTGGAAAGTTTATAGGAACAAATATATTTTCAGCGTTATATTTAATTTTGTAGAGAGTGAAGCTGACCATACAGATAAACTATTGGAAAAAAGAATAAAATTCAAAAATCTATATAAATTAGAATGGTTTATTGAAAATAAACAATATCAATTACTATTGTGTAAACTATCAAATGGAGAATATATTGAAACAAGCAATCAAGCAATGAAATCATTACTTTCAATAAATATTAAACAAGAACATGATAATGGATCAACAACAATGGATTCACAATTATTTAAAAAAATTTTAGAATTACTTGTATTAAGTAATGAAAAAGAATGGAAATTAAAACAAAACCAAATTCTATTGAGATGTTTAAAATATTCAAATTTAATAGTTATAGATATTGTATATCAATTTTATACTGGTAGAACTATAGAGACAACAGTTTCCGAATTGGCCACCGAAGAAAATGAAATGTATAATTTAATATTAAAGAAAATTATATCAAATGAAAATAACCGTGATCAATTATTAAAATATACAAAAATCAAATCATTACCACTCCAAAAACTATCAAATTTAACAGATTTATTATCAAATTCAAAATTTGAATCTGTAAAATATTATATTTCAAATTTTATTCGTTTCAAATTTTTTGGTTCAGGTGATATAGATTTTAAATTTCAATTATATTCAATAAATAATAATATCATCATTGATAATCAAGATTTAATTGAATCATTAAATATATACATTAGTATATTTAATAATGAACCATTGTTGCAACAATGTACCAATTTGGATGAAGAATTTATTGAAAAATTATTAAAAGATTGGATTATAATATCAGGTTCAAAAGCATTATTTAAAATTTATTTATCAAGATATGATAGAGTAATTAATGAATTAATGGGTTATAAAGAATACCAAACAATTGTAATGAAATATAGTTTTGATAATTTTAGTTTCAAATTATTGGGTTCATTTAAATTTACAAATAAAAGATTATCAGAATTTAGAAGTAATTTTGACACTAATGTATCATTTATTTTAAAAAATAAAACAATATCAAATAATCAATTAAATGCAATTAAATTTTTAAAATTATATCTATTCAAATTATCAAATGAAATAACGCCAAAAAATGAAAAAGAATCAAAGAAATTATTTACAACAACAATCAGTGTTTTATTCAATGTTGTATTTGCAATTACAAGTCAAGAATTGTATAATAAATTATTAAATGAATTACCTGACCAATATAAACAACATTTACCAAAGGAATGGAATAAAGCAGTATTGGATATAGTCAAATTAAAACATAGTACTGTAAACTCTGAAATGGATGAAATGTTTATTGTAAATGATAAAGAAACAATTCATTGGATTAAAGAATGTAATATATTATTAAAAGATGCAGCCCACGAATTTACAATTATATTAAAACCGGTATTCTCAACTGTAGAATTGGCAAAATATGCTCATCAATTATTATCACCTTCAATTGATAAAAGAATTGATGGTATAAAATATCAAAAATCAGATTTCTATCAATACCATATTTATAAATCAATTAAAGAATGTAATATTAATGATATTAAATCAATTCATTCTGCAAGTAATTTATTATCATTAACTTCACAAGGCTCAAATCTTTTAAAAATGGAACCATTATCCACTATCAAATTTAAACAACAACAACAACAAACAGACAATATCAATTATCAAGATTATAATGAAATATTAGATTTTATTAAAGATAATATGGTTAGGGATTATACAATTTTACAAGTAATTGATTTCATTGTATTAAATGGTTATTATGAAGATTATAGTGGTGATAATAATCGAAATGAAAAACCATTTTTTAATCTTTCAAAAATTAAAATCAATCTTGATACAGAACTTCCAGATGGTGAAGGTAGTAAATTTTGGTCTCAAAATTTATTATTAAAGTTTAGAGATTATAATATGTCTAGATTTATATTGGAAAATGTATTTTTAACATTGGGTCAAAATGAAAATATTCAATATTTAACATTTTATGATACTCATAGATTTAAAACAATTTGTAGAAATTGGAGTGCTCTTTCATCTGTTCAAATAATTGGATTAATTCATTTATTTATTAATCAAGTAATTAAAAGTAGAGAATATATTGGTACATTATCATCATCACAAGCAATTCCAAGTTTAGAAATTTATTATAGTTATTTAAATGGATTGTTTTTAACATTAATAGATGATAAAAAAGATAATGGACCACCAGTTACTATTGAAGAAGTATTTGAAATTATTCAATTATTCAATAAACATTTAATTGAATTTAAATTGGATAATATATCAAAACCATTATTGGTAAATGTTAAATCAACACAACTTTATAATTATTATAAATCAACTGGTTCAAAATATTCAAAATTATCGGAATTATCATTTGAAACTATACTCAAATTACCAGTTACAGAATTAACAGAAATAATTATTGATCGTCCATATATCAATAATGAAACATATGAAAATGCAATTATAAATCAACAAATTTTAAATCAAAATTTACAATTATTTTTAAATTTGACAAGATTTGATTTATTTTTAAAAGAATTACAACAATTGGTTTTAAATATCTCAACATTTAAAATTAAATTAAAATCAGATTTATCAGCCCAATGTTCAAAACTAATGGATTTAGAAACAATTGGAGTATTATCAAATTTAAATTCAAAATTAACATTTGCACATGATAATCAAGAATTCTTTATTTTTATGGTTTTGCAATGTTTAAAATTTGGTAGATTAAATTCATTTAAATATTTATTTAAATTGTTAAATTTAAATAATATTTTAAATACCGATATTGATATAAACAATAAAATTAATATTTATTTATTAATTTCTAAACTTGAAGAATATTTAAAAATAGAAACAAAAAACACAAAAACTAAAAGAAACAATTTTATTGTTCACAACAATGAAGATGATGACTTTTAAATATATTACTATAAAAAAAATAAATTAAAAATAATATTTACCAATAAAATGTGTTTAATTGGGGTTTTTAAATTTTATTAATACCACTTTTTTTTTTTTTTTTTTTTTAAATTTTAAAATTATTTTTTTAATTTAATTAAAAAAATAAAAAAAATTATATTTTTTATAAAAATTTTTTTAAAAATAAAAAATTATTAAATATATAAAGGTAAATATGAAGGATGTTTAGATCAATATTGCACCAAAAGATTCAAATGAACATTCAAGAAGATGTAATGAATTAATTGGACTACTAAATAATGACAATGCAAAATTAAATGTACTTTGTTATTTAGTTTAAGTATATGGTAGAAAAACTTGTGAAATTCAATATTGGATGAATGTATCAGTACCACATTCCTACATTAAGAGAGTTAGATAGTGATGATTTATACTATTGGACAGGATTAAGAAATAATATTGGTGATATAGATATGGACGTGGAAGCGATATGACAATAAATGAATTGGTTACTATTGGTATTATTGTTCAATTTGAATATGACGATGCAACTACATTCTGAATACGATGGTCATGTAGAAGCACCTTTAAACTATCAATTAACTTATTTTCCTTCCTGGAAAAATCATTTATTTTAAAACACGAGTGTTTTTTCTTTTTATTAATTTATTTAATTAATAATAATTAAATCTATTATGTTTCAATTTTTTTTAAAAACTATAAATTTAACAAACAAATATAAAGAATGGGTAAAATTTGGAAATGTGAAGGATGTTTAAATACAAAGATTGCATCAAAAGATTCAAATGAACATTCAAAAAGATGTAATGGGTTAATTGAAAATCTAAATAATTAGAAAGTTAAACAAGTGTACCAGTATTTGAAAGGAAATTTGAATCATTAGTTTGACATATTTAAATGATTGGATAAATTCTTTATCAACTCCAGATTGTTGGTCAATTATTCAATTGATTTCAATAATGCACTTTGTTCAGCAGTTTTATAAAAGTTATAATATATTGGTGTTATTTCATGATTACATTGATTCATGTGCTGATATACTCTTGTTTAAATATAACATTGGACATGTTTGACTTGACATTCCTTCAAATTCAATTACAATCATATAATTGAATTGCATCTGAATACTTTTGTTTGATTTGCTTTATCTTTATTGCATTCTTTGTTTCTTGCATCATAATTTTATAAATATGAATATAAAAAATAATTTTGATTAAATTAATTAATATGTTTATGTATATTTATAAGAATATAACAAAATAAAAATAAAAATCGTGATTGGAATTTTTTTTTTTTCATCTTTTTTTCACTATTTTTTTTAACGGCTAAAAACATTCTTTTTTAAATTTTATTTTCACACAACAAAATGGTAAAATCAAAAGATATAGTTATAAAAGAAGGATCTAAAAGAAATAGATTTGAATTAATTGATTTAGGTGATGCATTAAAAGGAAGAAAGAAAACAGTTGTCGTTGAAAAAACAAAGGTACAACCAATTAAAAAGACAACACCAAAAACAACAACTAAAGTAGCAAAACCAACTAAAAAACCAAAAAACAAAGTTGTAGAATCACCTATAACAACAGAAGAAACAACAGAAACAACAAAAGAAAAAACAACAATTAAATTAATAGATTCATTTAAATTAAATGCAAGTGAATCAAATGAACAAGATGAATCATTTATTTTAACAAAATCAGCACGTTGTTCAGTTGGATCAGTTTGGTCATTAGATAAAATTCAAAATATAGGTAATGGATTTGAATGTGAATTTAAATTTCAAATTACAGAATCAGTTGGTGGTGGTGATGGATTTGCATTTGTAATTCAAGATTCACCAAATGGTAATAATGCAATTGGTGGTATTGGTAATGATATAGGTTATGGTGGTATGATTAATGGATTATTAGCAGTTGAATTTGATACATATCATAATAAAGATAAAAATGAACCTACAAATCATCATGTATCAATACAGTCATATGGTTGTAAAATAAATAAAAAGTTATATAGTCATCATAAATATTCATTGGGTTATCATGAATTTAAAGAGAATAATTTAAATGATGGTAAAATAAGATCTGTTAAAATTACATACAGTCCAACAAACAAATCAATTTCTGTAAATGTTGATAATGTAACATTATTAAATAATATTCAATTAAAATTAAAATTACCAAATAGTGCATTCATTGGATTTACTGCAGCAACTGGATATTGTTATCAAAAACATATTGTTAAAGATTGTAAAATAACTTGTTAAATAAATATCATCATTATGTTTTAATATATACAAGTAGTAGTTTTTTTTTTTATTATTATATTGTTATTAATTAATTAATTATTATAAAATCATATTCTTTATTCCACCTTCTATTTGAGAAGCAGGACAAATTTGATTAATTTTAAATGGTGATTGTTGAAATACAGATTGTTCATCATTTTGTTGGTGTTGTTGTTTAAAAAGTTCACTATTATGTGCTTGTTGTTGTTGTTGTTGTTGTTGTTGTTTTTGTAATTTTTGAAATTTAAATAGCTCCAATTGTAATTGAAATTCTTGATCTTCTTTTAAAGAATCATGATGTTGTAAATTTGGTGGTTGAAATATAGATTGTTGATGTTGTAGAGGGGGAGAAACAGCAGGTGGTGTAGTTGAAAATATTGATTGTTGTTGATGTTGTTGAAATGCAGATTGTTGTTTTTGTAATAATTGTTGATTATTTAAATAGTTTTGATAAATTCTTTCCTTTTCAGCCAATTGATTCTTTAGTATTAAAATTTCATTTTTAAAATCATTCATATCTGGTCCATATTTAATTAAAGGATGATCTAATAATTGTTCAGCTGATGGTCTTACTTGTGGATCAGGATTGATCATCAGTTTAACGAGTTGCCAAAAATCATTTGAAAATTGAGATGACAGCGTTAATGGTTCAGATAATATACCATTTCTAATTGAATCCCATTCACTTCCTGATTTTGGTAATGGTTTACATCTTGCCAATTCATATAATGTACAACCTAATGAGAATATATCACTTTTCTTTAATGCAGACATATCATCATGAAGTAATTCCCTTGACAAGTATCTACTATCACCTTCTGAATAAATTTTAGTGTCTGTTGCTTCATTTAATAAACCCAAATCACCAATTTTAAATGTTATACTATTGAAATTGATTTTATTACCATCAAACATTAAATAGTTACCATCACCATTACCACCATTACCATTAATACCATCGTTATTATTATTATCACTATTACTATTATTACAATTATCATTATTTAAAATACTATTACCAATTTGATTTTGATTACATTTATAAATTATATATATATTTTCAGGTTTTATATCTAAATGAACCAAACCAAGTGAATGAATATAAACTAGACCAGTAAGTATTTGTTTTGCCAATATCAATAAATTTGATTCACATTGTTTAATTTGTTCAGTTACCCATTTATAAATGTTACCACCATTACAATATTCCATTTGAATGAATATATGATTATCTTCTTCCCATGCATTAAAATATCTAACTATATTTGTATGATCTTTAATCGCTGATAATCCATATACTTCACGCAGCACGATTTCTCTATCTTTTTGACCTTTTAATGGTTTCTTTGTTTTTTTAATTGCATATAAACATCCATCTATTCTATGACGATTCTTGTATACATTTCCAAAACTACCAACTCCAATTAAATCCAATTCTTGAAATGTATGTTTATATAATGAAAATTTTGATTGATCTGATGAATCTGATGAACTTGATGATATTAATGATTTTAAACTACCAGTACTACCATTATGACTATTACAATTACCAATACTTGATTGTAATCTACCCTCATCTGTAAATGGATTTACATTTGCAACAATTGTTGTTCCATTATTACCACTGTTGTTATTGTTGTTGTTACCATTTAAATTAAAACCAGAAGTCATTGAAGTTGACCTTTTTCTATTGGTTTTTTCTTCTGCTAAACGAACTAATGATGGTTCAAATTTTGGTGATGAATAATTACTTCTTTTTAATGAAGGTGTTGGAGGAGGTGAAGGTGTTGGTGATGATGACATTGATTCAATATTGAATGCTCTCTGATCTGGTTTTGCTCTTTTAACCTCAGTAGCTGGAAATGTATTGCCTTTATACATTAGATTACCACTACCACCATTTGATAAATTTCTATGATGATGACTATAATGGTGACCACCTCCACCTAATGGATTATTTGCACTAAATGAAACTGGTGATGTTGGTAAAGATGATGAAAATATTTGATCATCTTCATTATGATTATTATTACTGTTATTATTATTATTGTTGTTACTGTATATATTATTGTAAATTGGTTTACATGGTAATTTAAAATCTATTATTTTTGGTGCACAAATATTTGATGGAGAAGGAGAAGGTGATGAATATAATAATGGACTTGTTGGAAAGAATGAAGTTTTAGTTGAAGATAATGATGCTGAACCAGGATAACCAGGATCATCAAATAATAACCTTCTACCTTTTCTCATATGACCACCACCAGTATTACTACTATAACTATTACTACCACCATTATTATTATTATTATTATTATTATTATTATTATTATTATTATTATTATTATGTATATTATTTGATAATAAACTATTGCTGTTATTACCAATTATTGGTATTGATATACCATTATTACGATGTAGTGGTGGTGCATCTAAATGTTCATCATTTGATAGTTCACTTAATAGTAATGAATTAAATGAATGTTGATTCTCTTTATGTGAATCATCACAATATGATGACATATAATCTATATTATTATTATTACTGTTATTATTATTTAAATTATGATGATCGTCATCATCGTCATCGTAATCTGAAAAGTCTGAAAAAAGTGGCGTTCTTTTTTTATTGGTACTATTTATTTTATTTTCTTGAAAATTCATTTTTTTGTTTTTTTATTTGTATTATATATTTATTTGTATATTATTTGTATATTATTTGTATATTATTTATTTTACTGGGAAAACTATTTATTTTATTGCAGTTGCAGTTGCAGTTGCAGTTGGTAAATAATTACTATAATTTTTATTTATTTTAATTTAAATTTACAAAAAAAAAAAAAAAAAAAAAAAAAAAATTTTTTTATATATATTATAGGTTTGTATTATTATTTATTATTATTATTTGTTTATTTACAAAATATATATTGATCGAAAAAGGAATTATTTTTAAAAAGAAAAAATGAGCATGGCAACTATATTGGACAAAATAATAATTAAATAAAAAAAAAAAAAATATCTAAAAAAAATATTGTTTTGGTGATTACAAATTTACAATTATTATATTTATTATTACTTTATTCTATTTATATATGAGAGGAAGGATGATGAAGATGAAAATAATTTGTTGATTTTAATTTAAAATTTACAAAATTGGCTTTAAAAAATTAAAGGAAAAATAAATAAAATTTGGGATTGAATATATATGGCTTTGCTTGATTAAATTAAATATTTACACATACACACACAAACACCACAACACTAAAAAAAAGTTTTTACAAATTTGTGTGGGTTTTTTTAATTGTTGTGTGATGTTGTTGATTGAAGTGAGATATATAGCGATAATAAATAATAATATAAAAAAAAAAAATAAAAAAAAAAAAAAAAAGGTAATATAAAAAAAAAAATGATAAAAAAAAAAAAAAAAAAAAAAAAAAAAAAAAAAAAAAAAAGACTATATCAAAAATTAAAAAAAAAAAAAATAAAAATTTTAAA
>JABXES010006856.1:0-22535 GCA_013375695.1 Dictyostelium brefeldianum | reverse complement strand
ATTGTGTATATGTATATGCAAATTGTTACTTGTTTCGTTTTTTTTTTATTTTTAATTTTTTATTTTTTTTATTTTTTTTTTTTTTTTTTTTTAAAAAAAAAAAAAAAAAAAAAAAATAATAATAATCACATATTTTTTATCAACTCATTAATAAAGGTTTAAATTTAGATATATTATACAAGGATAGAAAATAGAATTACATACATTTTATAAATTACTATTAAATGTATGTATACCATATATATAAAAACTAGTTTAAATAATTATCCCTTTAAGAACATTAAAAAAATAAAAAAAAGTCTACAAATCAACTATCATCTATTTTTCTTGGAATAGGGAAAAAAAACAAAAATTAAATATTTTATAGTTCCTAAACCACTCTATAAATAATTATTATTTTTAAAAACTAAAAAAAGTTTAATTTTTTACATACATAATTAACACTCTCCTTTAAATATTCACATATACGCGTATGCATTAATATATTAAATTTAATAACTACTTGTATTTTTAATTATTATTATTTATCATTATTATTAAATACTATAATATCCTAAATTTTTAGAAAATACCAAAAATTATTACATTTTTTAACAAAATTTGACCAATAACTATTAATATTAATATTCATATATTCCTACATTGTTGACATCTATATACAAAATTTATTTGTAATTTTTTTAATTTTGCTAAATAATGCATACATATAATAATTTATTATACCACTTTCCCCAAAAAAATTATTTTTTATTAACCCCACATATATTTTTTATTTTTTAATTAATTCTTTCCTTATTTTTAACAGTATATCAAAACAACCAACATATATATAGATAAAACAACAACAAAATCAACAACTATAGTTTCACTTTAAAAACATAATATATTCAATATATATTAGAGAGAAAGAGAGGGATTTAAAAATATGAGTCAACAACATAAAACATATATTAAATTATTTTTGGTATTTGCATGTGCTGGATTTCCATCGGAAATGACCGTTAGTTTATTTCCAAATGCTATAACGTATTTTGAAAATGAAAAGAATTCTGTTATATTTCCACCTTCACGTATGTATTTAATAAATGTAGTAAATAAAATATGTATTAATATTAATATCATAAATAGAGGAAACATTACATATACTTCAAAAAGATCCAAAAACATCAAAATTTTCAAGAAATCCAAATATAAATAAGAGTGGTAGTTATTGGAAACAAAATGGTGAACCAGTGATTGCATATTTTAGAGTTAAAAAACCAAATCAAGATCATTATCAATATTATTGTTTCAAGAAAAAATATCTTACATTTACTGAAACAAAACAACCTTCAAAGGCAAAACAAACTATAAATTTGGTAACACCATCTTCAACTACAACATCAAACAATATAAGAAATGCTATAAATATTTATAATAATGGTATAACAAACAATAATAATGGTATTCCAAATGATGGTAGTACAAATCCCAATAACATAAATACATTTGATAATTTACCACTTTTATCACCAATATTATCACCACCTACATCATCTTCTTCCTCTTCCTCTTCTTCTTCTGGTACTGGTACAACAAACGTACCAAGAGATATTAATAATAATGGTGAATGTGGTGATGGTGGTAATTTTAAATATTGTCATGAATTGGAAATTGAAGTTGATGGTGATATTCAACCATTGGGTTCAGATACAAACTCAGTTATATTTCAAAAATCAGTGGATAAAATTATATTTGATTGTATGATAACACATGTTATGTCAGGTGAGAGGGAAATTAATTTAGCCGCTCTCAATTCTGAATTGTTAGGATACGATATTGAATATTCAAAACCACAATCAAAACATTCATTGGGTAAAACAAAATCATATGTAATTAGACATTACATTAAAGATTCTGAAAAAAGGAAAAGAGGAGATTCATTCGCTCTTACTAGTGCTGCTGGTGGTGTAACTCCATTGTCAACTCCAAATTCATTAGCAAATAGAGCAAATAATGGTGGTGTTGGTGGAGTTAATTTAATTAAAGCAAATACTCCAATTACTATTGGTAATAAAGGTGGTGGTGTTGGTGGTCGTAGTTATCAATTAATTTCACCAAATATACTTGGTAATAACAATAATAATAATAATAATATTGATCTACAGCCAAACAAACTTAAAAAACCAAATGAATTTGTGAACAAATCGAACTATGGTCATGGTGTAAATAGTGGCGGTGTTGGTGGCAGCAAAATAATCAATATAAATATAAATAATAATCACAACATAAACATAAATAGTAATGTTACTTTAAATAGTTCAAATACAATCAATAGTCAGGGTAATACTACTATTGATTTCTCACATTCTTTGGGTAATGGTCAACAAGATAATAATAATAATAATAATAGTAATAACAACAATAATAATAACAACACCAACAATAATAATAATGGAAATGATGATGTACAAAATATATATGTAAATATGGAAAACCATTCTTTAATTCGTAATGATAAAGTTGAAAAATCGTTGGATAATTTACCAAGTACTAGTTCTCCACAAGACAATACAAATCAGTCATCATCACCACAATTTCAACTTGTAAATAGTGGTAGTAATAGTAGCAGTAATAGTAATAATCATAGTAACAATAATTCATCACCAACTCCAATTAGCCAACCATATCAACAAATCCAATACTCCGAGGAAACTCAACAACAACCACTGCCACAACAACAATCTCAACAACCACAATCCACATCTACATTTTTAACAAGCGAGCAATATTCATCATTTTATCAACAACAACAACAAGATTCAATCCAAGACCTAAATGCAAGTTCAAATCAAATTAATAATAATCAAAACAATAACAATATTATTCAACATAATAATAATAACAACAATAATATCAATAACAACAATGCAAATAATAATAATAATGGAAATGGATTGAGCCCTGGCCAGTCAACTGCCATTCAAAGTTACTATTATGACAGTATCCAAAACAACAATGCAAATAATAATAACTTGAATAGTTCCTCTGGAAATGTGACATTTAATAATGATCCAATAGAATTAAGAAGACCAAATTATTATAACAATAACAACAATAATAATAATAATAATAATAGCAATAATAACAATAATAGTAGCAATAACAACAACAATAATAATAGTGGTCAAAATGATCTTAACGCACAACAATTACACCATTTACAACAAGCACAATTACATCAATTACAACAATTACAACAAGCTCAACAAGCACAATTACAACAATTACAAGCACAACAACAACAACTTTTAAATCATCCTAAACCACCAGCACCAAAGCAAGGATTTAGAAAGAAACTAATCACCCAACAACTTCAACATCAACAATCTCAATTACCAGCTCAACTTCCATTATCACCACTCGATGATCAACAATATCAATATAACAGTAGTAGTGAAAGTACCTATATTAATTCACATCATGGTCAACATCATCAAACTAATCAAATTTCAGTTGCAACTCAATTCCCGTATCAACAATATTCAAATAATAATAATCATATTAATAATAACAACAATAACAATAATACCGCTTTTAATTCATCAACAACCGCTTCATCCTCATCGTTTCAATTTAATGAATTAAGTTCAAGTGGTGAAGATAATAATAATAGCAATAATATAATACCCTTTAGAGGTTATATTGCTACATTACCAAATGAAAATGATCAAAACGTTGGTGGTATTCATTTAAAATCAACTAATGGAATAATATAATCAAGTGTCATACAAAAAATAACAATAATAATAATATTAATATGTAAACAAAAATTGAATGTATTTTTAATATAAACAAATAAATATAATCTAATAATGTATATTGATTATTTTAAAAAAACAAAACACAAACGTAAACCATCGTGTGCCAATATATATTTTTTTTAAACGCACAAATATGACCAGGGTATCCCAAAAAATCATATCTAAAAAATATTGATTTTTGAAATTTTGCTTTTTGACTATTTTTCCATTGAATTTTATCTCTGTTACCATTTTAATAAGAGAACATATTACACATAAATTTTACATATTTACAAAAAAACATTGTTGTTGTAATAGTAATAATAATAAATCGTCTTTTCATTTATTATAATTATTTAAACACAAAAAAAACATTTTGGAAATAAAAATTAAAAATAAAATAATTTAAAAAAAAAGGAAAAAAAAAAAAAGTTATTTTTAACCGATAACAAATTTCGAAACAGTAGTAAATTATATCACCAGTTCAAAAATAACAGATAAATAGACAACATACACATACACACACAAATATATATATAGATACTATTTCATTTTTAAACTACATACACACAACTTTTATATATAGTGGGGAAATTTTTTGAAATTTCAATAAGCACACACAATGCATCCAACATTAGAATTAGAGGATAGTTATTCAACTAGTACTCAATCTTTAATATCAGATTATTATCATGATGGTGCAACAATAACTAAAGAGCATAAAAAAGAATTGGAAAGTTCATTTGGTCATAAAACAATGTAATTATCAAAAATAATTGAAGAAATATATACAACGAAATAAATACTAATACAAGTAACAACAATAATAGTGGATTTTTTGGTGGTATATGTTTACTTATTGGTAATCTAACAGGACCAGGTATGGTAGGGATATCTTTAGTATTTCAAGGTGGTGGTTGGGTTTTGTATGTATTGAATTCAATAAAAAAATGAAATAAATAAGAATGTTAGATCTAACCATTTATATACAGAACATTATTAGGATTTTTAGTTATTTATATTACAAGTACATTAGCAGGATTGTTTATGATTGAATCAATGGCATCAATACCTGGAAATCCAAGGTTTCAACTACGTGTTGAGTTTACAATGTTGTGTAGATTTTATTTTGGAAAAGTTGGATATATTTTAGCGCAAATATTTATAAATGTAGCACTACAAGCAACAAATATAGCATCAATTATAGTTTGTGCACAAGTTATGGATAGTACTATAATTGCAATATTTGGTAAATCATGTGGACTTGAAGCATATCCAAATATTGGTTGGACATGTGTTAAAGCAGTATCAGATAGTTCATCTCCATTTTCAGGTCACATGTTTTTCACATTAGGTTATTTAGTTGTATTGGTTATTATCATTCCTTTAGGATTTTTAAATTTAGATGATAATGTAATCGTACAAGTTATTGCTGTCATCCTTATGTTTACATTAACTTCGAGTTGGATTATATCATTCATCATCAATGGCTTATCCGTTGATAATCTACCTGCGTTTGGTAGTGGTTCAGGAATTGCTCAAATCATGGGTAATGTTATGTTTAATTATGCATATATTACAACTTTACCTTCTTGGGTAAATGAAAGTGTAAGTAAACATACCTTAATCACACCATGACATACAAAATGTTAACACCCCTCTTTATGTACAGAAACCAACAGTTAATATTAGAAGAGCAGCATGGATATCATCATCATTATCAACAGCAGTATTTGTATTGATTGGTATTTTTGGAGCGTTAGCATTTGCGAATATGGATTCAACATCGGATATTCTTAGTATTATAAATTCACATCATGGTAATATTGTTACTAGAATATCGGTTTATTTATTCCCATTTATAGTGTTGGCAAGTTCAATTCCAGTATATAGTATAGTTGTAAGATATAATTTAATGCAAAATGGATTGTTACCAAGATGGATTGCAAATGGAGTTGCAGTTATATTACCATGGCTAATTGTTATACCATTTATGACTGGTGATGGGTTAAGCTACATTTCAAATTATTCAAGTATTTTCTTTTCTTCAATAGCAAATTTCATAATACCACTTTTAATCTACTTGAAATCAGTTCAATTTAGAAAAGGTAGAAAGAAAATGTCACCTGAACAAATTGAAATTTTAAAAACATTGGTTGCTGAAACTGTTGATTGGGAAGAGAATCAACATCTATTTAAATATTATACTGAACATCATAATATGTTTAAAGTATTTGAAAAGTTAAAAAGAATTCAATCTTTTAAAATAGCTTTAGTCTGTTTAATTGTATTATCAATTTTAATACCACTTGTTATTGTTACTACTTTTGCAATACCAAGTAGTTAACATACATATAATAATAATAATAATAATAATAATAATAATAATAATAATAATTTTATAATTCCGAGTTATAAAATAAAAAAAGTAATATTAATAAAATAATTATAAAAAACACACATATTGTGAAAAATAACAATTTTGTTTTTTTTTTTTTTTTTTTTTTATTTAAATTTTTTTTTTTTTTTTTTTTTTTTTTTTTTTTTGAATTCTTGTTTTTTTGTTAATTTTATATTTTTTTTTAATTTTTTAATTTTTTACTTTTTTTAAAATTAAAATTCATTCTATGGTAACATCACATAAATATTTATATGTCTGAAAACAACGATAATAATAATAGTAGTGATAGTAATAGTAAAAAGAAAAAAGATAGAGAAGAAATAAATAATGAAACTATAATAGTAAAAAAACAAAAAACAAATAATGGCGAATCAACAACAACAACATCATTAACCAGCACCAATAATACAAACAATGGTGGTGATTCAATAAATTATAATTTAAATGGAACAAATGCACAATTACGTGCAATAGCAACATCATTACAATTATCAATTAATAAAAGAGTAAATAGAATTGAATTAATTAATAGAGTTAAAAGTGTATTGGCTATAAAAGAGTATACATCAAAACGATTAAAAATTAGAGATAGTTTAAATTCATTCAATAAAGAACATGATGAGCTAGAAACTAAAGAAGATCTTGATCCATGTGAAATACCATTTTGGAAAGTGTTTAGAAATTGTATAATGTTAAGAAATATAATGTCAAATATGAATAAAAGTTTCACTGTAGATTATGATTCAATTATATCAGTAACTAAAATGATTAAATATAATCAATTATCAATATTACGTGATAAAGTATTAAGAAATCAATATTTGGTATTTCTTTGTTTGGGTAAACAACAATTTAATTATGGTGATAGTGATAAATCACAACATAATGATATATTTCAAGTATTCAAATTATTTAGAAAAGATACACCACAAGATTATTTATTTTATCAACGTCTATTTCAACATTATCAACCATTCATATTCAATTTCAATTACATTAAAATTGGCATTGAAATTATTCATGATAATGTAAAAGGTAGAGAATTATTGGTTAATCAAATAATTGAAACAAAATGTTTAGTTGCATTCAATGTATTGGTTAATGATTATAAATATAAACCGACTGAACTCAATTTTCAACATGCTGTTAATATAGGTTCAGTTAAATTCTTATATCCAATCATATCTGAGATAAATAAACAAGAAACTACAACAACAGCAACAGCAACAGCAGCAGAAACTTTAACATCATTAACTGTAGTAACTGATCTACAATCATCAACATCATCATCAACACCACCATTACAACAATTAATTACAACAGCATCATCAGTACCATTTGAATTCAACAATCAAATCATTGAAATATTATTAAAATATAAAAGCAACTGTAGTCCAATTTCATTTAAAAGTTTATGGTATTTAATTGAAAAGAAATTTATCAATTTAAATGAAAATGCATGTAATGGTGATGATGATAACAATGTGTTATTACAGTATGCTAGAAATATTGGAATAAATGAAAATATAACAATTAAAACATTGATTACAATTTCAAGTGTTATATTATCAATTATTGGTGGTACAGAATTACAATTTAGGTTTACAAAAGAGGTAAAATGTTTGAAATTAAATCATTCTTTAGTTCAACAATTAGAAACCAAAGAAAGAATTATTGAGTTATTAAATGTTTATTATGGATATTGTAATATTGAAATGCCAACATCAATTCAATACTACTTTGGTGATAATGAAGAAACAATCGATTATCAACAATTTCAAATTGAATTATCAATACCAACTATTATCAGTCGTTTAAAAGTATCATTTCAATTTGCAGATATTAATCTTTTTAGAAATTGTATTGAATCAATTTATGCAATGCCAAATGAAATTGGTAAAATTTATTCTGAATTAATTGAAGCAATATCATTTGTAAATAGTAGTGGTGAAAGTGATTTCATGTTTTCACATTGTGATCAATTGGAAGTACAAATTTCATTTATTAATTTTATTGCATGTGCAACTGGTATTACTAATTATAACAATAATGGTGGTAATCTATCAACAACACAAGAACATGAACCAATCAATCAACTAAAATTAATTTTAAAACCAGAGATAATATTATTCTTTTTAGTTGGTTATAATAATTTACAATTAATTGGTTACTTTAGTTTATTATTGGGTGAACAACAATTGGATTATAATATTGGAGGATTACCATTTGCCATTAGTCATTTCATTAAATCAAATGAAATATTGGAATATATATTCACACATTACAATGGATTTTTAAATTTTAGTTACGAATACAGTAGCAAAATATGGTATTTTAAAAGTGGTCAATTATTACAACATTATATACGTTTATTCAAGTATGTAAATGGTGAAAATAGTTTAATTTTAGTACCTGGTTTTGCAGTTTCAACATTAAATACATTGTCAACCGATACAATTTCTAGTATTGTTAATGCAGTAGAGATTCATTTATATTTAAATCAATATTTGATTTATATAGAGCAGTTGATCTTTGTTGTCCATCTGTTGAACATCGTATCAGTTTATTCAAATCAATATTTATCAACTATTATTATAATGGTATTGATGCAACTATATTCACTGGAAACAATAATCAACCATTTTACACAAGAGAAGCAAAAAAATTAATTTCATATCCATTTCTCAAATTCTTGGATTGGATGTATTTAAATCATTACAATTATTTAAATCCAAATATAGATGGTATATATTCAGTTGTATTTCAAGAAAACAATTCACATAATGGTATTGCAAAATCTGTACTTACAAAGATCGGTAGATATAATGGTGTCAATTTATTTAATGGATATTTTGAAATTGATGAATTTAATTTAGTTTGGGAAGATTTAAATTTACTTGATTACATTTTAACAAATTTAAAGAATCAATCAAATCAAGAACAATTATACATTTGGCATAAAGAATTACTTTACGCAGTATTGAAATATTGTGCAAAATCAGGTAGATTAAGTTCATTTGAATTTTTGTCAAAAATAAAAAAGTGGTTCATTTTAAATGATACAACAATTGTTGAATTAAATGTAACTTATTATTCAAGTAATCAAGTTGTTGATTTTGCAGGTGATATCATTTCAATTTCACAACAGTATTAAGTAGGTATTTAGTTTACAGTTAAATATATTTCACCAACACAAGGTTATTATGATAATGGATGTGAATTAATACCAAATACTAGTAGTAGCAGTAGTACAACAACCAATGAGTCAGTTACATGGTTTCAAATAGTATCAGGTGGATGCAAAGTTCTCAAGAAGAATGTTTGTTGATTCAAAATTAAGAATGGCAAGTATCAATATTATGATCCATGTTCCAATAATGAAAATAAATGGAAAATACCAGTTATTGCAATACTATGTTCTGTTGGTGGTGTTGCTATCATTGCTTGTGTTATTCTTTTATTGCAATGCAAAACTAAATAAAATGGACAAGTAATTTCAAATTTTTATTTATTTTTATTTTTTATTTCTTTCTACAATCATTACAAGTTAATGGAATACCTTTTTTAATTACAGATTCAAATGTATCTTTTGGAAGATAATTTTTCTTTTTACAAACTGTACAAACAAAATCAATATTTAGTTGTTTGTTTTCAATTTGTTTTTTTGGTTTTTGATTTTGTTGAACTGGTTTAATTGATTTATTATTATCTGATGATGATTGTTTTGGTTTATTTGATTTTTTGTCATCACTGCCACTTGCACCACCTGCACCATTTCTACATGGAAGACATTGAATCTTTTTACCTTTTTTAATTAATGATTCATATTTTGAAATTGTATAAACCAATTTCTTTTTACATTTTTCACAATTTACTTTTTTATCTAATTCATTACTATCATTTTCTTTTTGTGTTTTATTTGTTTTAGTTGTTTTATTTGAAACAATATCAACTGAAGCACCATCAATATGATTTGAACCACTTGCGCCATTTCTACATTGTTGACATTGAATCTTTTTACCATTTTTAATTAATGTTTCATATTTTGAGATAGTGTAAACCATTTTCTTTTTACAAGTTTCACAATCAACTTCTTTATCCAATTCACCACCACCTTTTTGAGTTTGTGTTGTTGAAGTTGTTGTTGTTTTATTTGAAACATTGCCACTACCATTTCTACAAGGTAAACATTCAACTTTTTTACAATCTTTTCTAGAGTTATCATAAACTGAAACTGATATACTTAATTGTTTACCACAAGTATCACAATCAACTTCTTTATCTAATTGACCATTGTTACTATCTTTTCCATCATTTTTAAGATTACGTGATTTAATATCTTTTTCATTTACAGGTGTAAAGTTATTCTTGTTTTTGAAAATTGATTCTTTGTTTAATTTATCAGTTATTTCTCTGATAACTCTAATCATTTCATCAGCACTTTTTCTTGCATCATTTGAAGTTTGTTGTTTTGCTTCAAATTCCATTTGAGTTAATGTAATATTTAATTCATCAACTAAATTAAAACCAGAACAAATCTTTTTCAAATCTTTACAATATTTAACAATATCACTTGTCATTTGTTTGAGTGCAGCATCTGTAATTTGTTTTGCACCTTGTACTGATGTTACATTTTTGGTTGCATCGTTTGCATCTTGAACACTTTTCATATATTTTGCTTTCAAATCTTGTAATTCTTCTTCAACTGTTGATTCAACTGTTTTCATTGTTTTTCTACCATGATAATGAACTGTATATGAGCATTTACCTGTACAAATCTATATATAGTAATTTAATTAGTATTATTATATATTATGGATTTATATGTATTGTTTACTTACTCTACATTCTTGACCACCACCCATTGCAAAACAACCCATGAATGCATTATCACCTTTACCTGCAACTTCATTTAAACCACATTTATCATGACATACATGATTACAAGTACTGCAAATTGTACTATGATATGGAGCATCAACTAATTCAACTTTTGAAACGGTATTCTTTTTTGTAAAGTTTTTAAAAGATTCTTTATTCTTGTTTGAGAGAGCTAATTGTGCTTCATGAATTGCAATTTGATCTTGAAGTTTTTGAAGATTACCAATATCAATCTTTGCTTTATGTAATGTTTGTTTAATACCAAAACGGATATCTCTCATATCTTTGAACTCCCTAGTAGATACTACACCAACATTTTTAAACATTTCTAGTAAATCATCCAAAGTATCAAATGACAGCGCAAATTGGTTTTGAATGGCTTTTGTTGATTGTTTATCCCAGTCACTTGGATTACCAGAGAAAGCACTATTATCAAAATAAAAGATATTTGTTGGTTTTATTGACATTTTTAATGAATTGACATCAAAATTACAATCATGTTTAAGGCCATTGGTGAAAATGATAAATATATTTTCAATTAATGAATCTGGAATTGAACCTCTTAATCTTGAAATAGCATTTTGAAGATTAATTGTCATTCTACCATTTCTTGAATTTATTACAATTGCAATTGCACATAAAGAATTTGATTTTTCAGCTGCCGATGATATCATATCAATATTTTTATCATCTTGTTGACCACCACGAGTATCCGATAAACCTGGTGTATCTATAAATGTAAATTTTGTACCATCTTTATCAAATGTATAATCATTACAACTATCTGTTTGACTTTTACTTCTATCATTTGTATCGGTTTCATTAAATTTAAATTTTTCTGTTGCTTTTAAATATTTTGTTTGAATTGCAACTTTAATATTATCTGGTACTGATCCACCTAAAAAATAATTTGTCAATGTATTTATAAATGTTGATTTACCTATTTTTTAAAAATTTAATTAGAATTTATAAAATTCATCAACAACAATTGTTATATAAATGTTTTAAAATTAAAAATTCATACCTGAACCAGTTTCACCAATTACTAAAATAGATAATTGATTTTTATTATTGGTTTCTTTAGGTGTTGTAGTTTGTTGTGTTTTATCACTAATTGTGGTTGTTGTTTTTGGTTGCATTATGTTGTTAAAAAAGCTAGTGATCATTTGGTTGTAGTAGTTTTGAACTTGATATATTTTTTATAAAATTTTTTTTTTTTTTTTTTTTTGTCAAAAAAAATAGGACTTAAAATTTTAATTTTTTCAGATATTATTTTTCCGCACTATTTAATTTCTTTTTTGAAGTTAATCACATAAACATGGGTACATTCAGACACCATTCGATTACAAATTATAAAAAAAATAAAATTTTAAATGGATTAACATAAATTTATGTTTTTTATTTTTTTTTTTCATCACCATTTATAATAAGTGAAGTAATTGAAGGTTTAATATGTTTTAAAATGATATCTTGGTCAATTTTTGATAAAATAGTACCAAATTTCAAATTAATGATTGAAGAAGGAAGATTTGATAATGATTCAAAATTGGTGAAATCATTACCAAGTGTTAAATATGATACTGTTGATGGAATACTATTTGAATTTAATTTTAAATTATAATTGTGTAATTGTAAATCTGTAACTGATGATGGTATTGATTTTTGATTTAATACTTTGGTAAATTTAAATGCACATCTTAATATTAAAATTGTATAATTTGGAATATTATCACCATTATTTTGAATATCAAACTCATCACCTAAATCTAAATATGTAACTGATGTTGGAATTGAATCGATTTGAATTTCTTTATTAAATACCTTGAATGATAAATGTGTTACTGTTGATGGTATTGATCCAATTTGAATTGAATCATCATTAAATAATGGTAATGATAAACTTTTTATACTTTTATCAACAATTGAATCAATAGTGAGTGGTTCATTAAATGACTCCATTGTTAATTGTTTATCTTTTAAATGTTCATCTTTATCATCTGAATCTTTTAATATTGTTTTACCCTAATGATGATAATGTAGTTAGTAATTTCGAATTATTATTCATACATAAACGTTCGGCATAATACATACATTTGATAATAAATCTATCAATTGTTTAGTATCTAATCTTGCATTCAATTCTGAAACAATACATCTTTGAATAATATTTTTTAAAAATGGTGATAAATGATCAGGAATGATTGGACTACCATCTTTATCATTTCTTTTTCTTAAATTACCTCCAGCCATTTCAATTAAAGTACAACCAATACTAAATATATCTGATTTAAAACTAATTTTTGCATTTTGTAATTTAACTTCTGGTGCTAAATGAGTTTCCGTACCTGCAAATATATAATAACTATCTTTATTAATCAACATTGATAATCCATAATCAATAAATTTAATACTGCTTCCTTTACCATCATTATTATCATTAACCAATAAAATATTTGCACATTTAATATCACGATGAATAATATTATGTTTATGATGAATACTATGTAATGCTGTAACAATATCAATTCCTAATGATATAATTTCATGTTCTTCAAATCTTTCATCTGGTTTTAGTTGTTTTAATTTATCTGCAATTGAAATTGATTGATCGCTGTATTCCATATAAATATAAATATTACCTAATTCATCAATACCACTACCATAATATTTAATTGAATAAATGTTATCATTTAATACTTGTAAAATATCAACTTCATTCCTTCTCTGTAATATTGTTGATTTATATTGGTCAGACAATTAAGACAAATTATTATTGTTAATTATTATTATTATTGTTGCAATTACTTTTACTATCATTATACATACAAATTGAGCTTTTTCAATGAATTTAATTGCACATTCATGTAAATCAATACCATTTAATCTACCATTTAATTTCTTTGATTTAAATACTGAACCAAATCCACCTTTACCTAATCTTGATATTTCATTCCATTCAGATTTATTATGACCCAATAAATCAGGTAATGGTATTTCAGATTTTGATTTAAAATTTGTATTTAAAAATATAATTGTTTCAATATTTTTACCATTTACCAAGAGTGATGTTATTGATGTTTCTTTGATAAATTCTGTAATATTACTAATTAATTCTGTTGATGATGAAGTATTAAATTTCAAATTAATGATTGGTGATGGAAGATTTGATAATGATCCAAAATCATTGAAATCATCACCAAGTGTTAAATATGATACTGATGATGGGATACTATTCTTGGTTAATGATAAATTATAATTGTGTAATTGTAAATCTGTAACAGATTTTGGTATTGATTTTTGATTTAATACCTCGGTAAATTTAAATGCACATCTAAGTGTTAAAATTGAACTATTTGGAATATTATCACCATTATTTTGAATATCAAACTCATCACCCAAATCTAAATATGTAACTGATGATGGAATTGAATTGGGTTGAATTTCTTTATTATATATCTTGAATGATAAATGTGTTACTGAAGATGGTATTGATCTTTTGAATAATTTTTGATTAAAAGAAGGTAATGATAATGATTTTACTGAACTAGGTATCAACCAGGGTGTTAATTGATCATTAAAATCAGCTAATTTTAAATTGGTAATTGACTTATAAGGAATTGATCTAATTGATACAAAGGTAATTGGTTGATTAAATGAATGATATTTATATTCTTTGTGTTCCTGTTTGTTATAATAATAAGTATAAGTATGTGTTTTTTAACAATAAAATAAAATTAAATCAAAAACATACATTATTTAAATGTCTAAGTAATTGTTTTGCATTGAATCTACCATTTTGGTTAATAATTAAACAACGTTGAATAATATTTCTTAAATATGCTGATAAATGAATAGGTATTATCGGTATACCATTGACATCAATTTGTTTTAAATCAGCACCAGCCATTTCAATTAAAGTACAACCTAAACTGTATATATCTGATTTATAACTTGCTTGACTAAATTGTAATTTAACTTCAGGTGCCATATGAGTTTCCAAACCAATTAATTTATTGAATGTTGGTTTATCTGAATTATTAAATAGTAATGATTGATTATAACCAATAATTTTAATTGATTTACTACCATTTTCATTTGGAACCAATAAAATATTATCACAATTAATATTACCATGAATAATTTGATTTGAATGAATAATTGTAATTGCTTTGGTAATTTCAATGGCCAATGAAATTATATCATTTTCTTTCATCTTTTCGTTTGTTGCTTGTAATTTTAATTGATCTGTAATTGATATTGCTTCTGGTATATACTCTCTATACATATAAAATAATTCATTTTCATCCTTTCCAATTTCATTTTCGTCCTTTGCAATTCCGTAATATTTCATTGTAAATGAATAATCCTTTAATCTATATAAAATACAAAATTCTGGCTAAAATTAAAATTAGTATAAATTATGATTATTTCAATATATACTAAATATTATAGTTTATTAGGCTTACATATTTAATTTTTTTAACAATACATTCAGAAACAGAAGAATTATTAATGATTCCATATAGTTTTTTTGCTATAATTGTATATTGATCAATTGTTTTAATGCCCCATTCATTTTCTAAATGAGTTAACTTAATGTTATTTCGGAATAATGATGGTACATCTATTTTTTTATTATTAATAATAAGTGATTTAAGTGATGGGCTAATATAATTATCAAAGTTGGATATTTTATCTTTATCATTATTAATAAACTCTAATTCCGATAACCAGAATTTTGATAATGATTCAATGTCACTAAAATTAGATCCAAGAATGAGATCACTAACTGATTTTGGAATATTTGAAATTGATTGATTAAATGATGATAATGTGAGATAGGTAACACTATTAGGTATTGATCCAATTGTAATTATTTGATTAAATGATGATAATTCGAGATTGGTAACACTATCAGGAATTGATCCAATTGTAATTATTTGATTAAATGATAGTAATGTGAGATACTTTACACTATCAGGTATTGATCCAATTGTAATTATTTGATTAAATGATGATAATGTGAGATACCTTATACTATTGGGTATTGATCCAATTATAATTGTTTGATTAAATGATGGTAATGTGAGATACTCTACACTATCAGGTATTGGTCCAATTGTAATTATTTGATTAAATGATGATAATTCGAGATTGATAACACTATTAGAAATTGATCCAATTGAAATTTTTTGATTAAATGATGATAATGTGAGATATTTTACACTTTTAGGTATTGATCCAATTGTAATTATTTGATTAAATGATGGTAATGTGAGATACCTTATACTATTAGGTATTGATCCAATTGAAATTATTTGATTAAATGATGGTAATGTGAGAGAGGTAACACTATCAGGAATTGATTCAATTGTAATTATTTGATTAAATGATGATAATGTGAGATAGGTAACACTATCAGGAATTGATCCAATTATAATTTCTTGATTAAATGATGATAATGTGAGATACCTTATACTATTGGGTATTGATCCAATTATAATTGTTTTGTTGTATAATACCATAATAACATAAGGCGAATCGGGAATTGATTCTTTGTTTATTGATATAATATATGATTTTAAATGACCAAAATTAATTTGGAACCCGTGTAAATCCCATATTTCAGGATATTTTGTATTATGACTACCCATCATTTCAATTAAAACACGTTCTAAACCTTTTATATCAGACATGATACAATCTTTTTTGATTAATTCTGAATCTGTAAATGAAAATTGGCAACCATTATATTCATCCAAATCAATGAAATTAACACCAGTTATAATACCATTGTCATTATAAAGCAATACAATATTTTCGCAATTTATATTACCATGTATAATACTAACCATATGTAAATATTCTAATGCTTCTGCCATTTTAATTCCAAAGGCAAATTTCAAATCTTCATCAAATGTATTATTTGGTATTTGATTTAATAAACCTTTAATTGAAATTGAGTTTTCAATATATTCTGAATAAATATATAATTTATTATCACTATCATCTATACCATACCCATAGTAATTGATTGTATATTTGTATAGTTCATCATATATTGTTCTTTCTTTTATTATTCTTTCAAATTGATTTAAATTCTATATGTTATATAATAATATAATATGAATTAGTATGTTAAATATTTTATTGATGTATTGTATTTCAATGTGTGATGAGGTATACATACGAATTTATTTATATCAATAACTTTAATATTACAAATTTTAACATTAACTCCATTAATCATACCATTTAATTTCTTTGCTGTGTAAATAGTTTTATCTGTTGATGATATTGTTGATAAAATTTCCCATTCACTTTCATTATGTTGAGAACAATTTAAATCTGTTTCTTTGTTTTGTTTTGTCATTTTATTAAACAACATAAAAATTTTTAAAAAAAAAAATAAATAAAAACTAATTGCAATTTTTAGCTAAATATCTTTTTTTTTGATGAGATAAAAATAATAATTTTTTTTGATGAACACCAAAAAATTAAATCAAAAAAAAAAATGAAAAAAAATGGTTTAGATTATGCGGAAAAATAATTCATTACTTTTTTTGATATTAACGTGGGTCGGTTTTGAAGTTTAAATTGATATGAACACAACAATTATTACCCACAAATGAATTATTATTAGAAGTTAAATGTATAAAATGTTTCGTTTTATTGTTGTATTTAAATAAATAATTAAAATATTTAAACTTATTAAATGATAATAATTTAAATATTGTAGTTATAGCTGTTGACGTTGCTGTTGTTGTAATAGTTATTGTTATTGTGTAATAATTTAATTTATATTATTATTAATATTATCACCAGTATCATTTGAATTATCATGTTCACAATAAACCGAATTTGTTTGAAATCTAATTAAAACGAATAACCTATCATCTTCACGTAACATTGTTGAAGGAGAAGGATTTGTCAATACATAACGAGTAGTTTGACCATCTGTAGTTGATTGTGGTTGTTGTGGATGTTGACCAAAATGACTGAAATAAGAAGGTAACCCAGATACAACACGATTAATCGGTTGTTGTGGTGATGTACCTGCACCATTTTTACCACCTGCACCAGCACCATAATGACAATGATTTCTAAACAAAGCAATACAAATTATATTTGATTCCACTAAACTTTCAAAGAGGTAACCAAATCTATGATGATAAAAATGTTCTGGTAATGGTACTTGAAATATTTTAGTAACACTCTTTTTAATTTCATTCATACCAACTAATACACTTAACATTGATAATAAATGAGGATTGAAAAAACATTGACATAGTAAACTATCAAAAACTGAACTTAAAAATACATTTCCTGCAGCAAAACTTGGAGAGTGATAAAATGGTTCATTCTGTTTCCAATTTGAATTACCTGGTAAAAATTTCATATTTAACGGTTCGGAAATTTCATAAATTGGGAATATCTTTTCATTCTTTTTAGCAACTTCTTTTAGACATACCATAGCAAGTAGGGTTTCACGATCATTGAATATCAACTCATCACCAGTTACATTATCATGAGTAAGTACAACAATTTTTGAACATTTATAAACACCTGCTCTTTTCAAATCTGAAAATTCGTATGGTTTACCTTGGACAACATAAATTTCTGGAAAACTTTCAATGTATTTCCACTGGTCTTCTGTGAGTGTTGGTGTGAGGATTACAATTGGTTCATAACGTCTAATGTGACCTTCTCTTAATGGTGCAATGAAATTCTCTATACAGTCAACTGATGAACCTGCAATAATGATATGATTTCTAATATTATCCATTGACTCTATACTATCAACTATACAATCTTCAAGGAAATGTGATGCCCAGAATCTTTTTGGACCAGTACCAACACCTGCTGATGAACCAAATCCATCCATTGATGATGGTGGTGGTGTTGGTATATCAGACATTATACTAGTGGCTGTATTATTATATGAATTTGATAAATCAACACTTGGTGGTCTAATATGCATTGTTTGATGTGTATGTATATCTAAACTATCCATAATTGATAAACTACTATGATGATGTGGATGTGAATGTTGTTTATGTAAATTATTTGTTAAAATTGAAAAGTTGTCATTACCATCACTACCTTCATCTAAATTTGTAGGTGAAATACTATTTCTATTTTGAACTGTATTACTATTTTGAAATGTACTTGCAGATGCAGTTGTATTTGAAATTGAATTTAATAAATCATCACTTGTACTTGAAGCAGATGCACCACCATTACCATCATTTACAGTATTACTATTTGAATGAGTTGCAGATGCTTTTTGATTTGCAATATCTCTTTTCTTTTCTAATATTAAACGACGTAATGACTTTTTACCATTTTGTTTTGTACTTGATTTTGGTACAAATTTTAATTTACACTGGTATGACTTTTCAACTGGATCATATTCCCAAACTAATTTACAATCTTTATCCAGTATACCAATTTCAGTATTACGTTGATTTGTTTGTTTTAATGATTCAATTTTACGTTTAACCAATTCTGTACCACAAAATTTAATTCTTTTACTTGATAATTTATTCTTTGCCAACAAGACACCATGAGTACCTTCTTGAATTATGAATGAATTTTTTGGATTTATTTTAATACGACGTTTATCATCTGTTTGAATTTCAACACCAAATATAATCATACCAAATGTTTCGTATACAAGTTGAACAACTTGTGAAAATGTTAAACCATAGAAAGCACTTGAAAAAGGTTGAGTAAATATTTCATATGAATTACCTGAAGCATATTCATCAGTATCTTCATACTTTTCTAAATCTGATCTTAGTAAATTCATTACCAATGTAATGAATCCAGGTGATATACAAGATTGTGCTAATAAATTCATTTTTAATTCTTGTACTGATATAACTTGAGTTGCACCAGCAGCAATCATTTTTCTTTTTAAACGTGGTTTCATAGCTTGAGCAAATATTGGTATACTATTATTAAATGATCTTAATGACATTACACGGAGAATATTTTCATTATCATCTTGTTGAGCAAATTCCAATGATTTCTTTGAAAATATGAAAACTGCTTTCGATCGATCCAATTTGACTCTATCAATATCTGTTTGACTACCAACTGATCCTTTGAAAAAAAAGTATCTTTTTTTAATTCTATTTTTTAAACTATCCCAAAACGTTGGTTGTTCAGTATTTGATAATATAATTACAGGCATTTCACCAATTCTAGAATTGAAAAAGAATTCCTTGAGAAAAGTTGATAATGAACTTTCAAAAATATTTCCAACAACTGTTACAAATTTCTTTTTTTTACTTGGTTTATATTCACCATTCCATGCTTTAGTTGCACTTAATACTGATATTAATTTAGATGTTTGAACTGGTAAATAACCCAATGCTACCATAATCATTAAAATTGCAACCATTCTACCCAATGTTGATTGTGGTGTTATATCACCATAACCAACTGTTGACAATGATACAACTGCATAATAAATTGAAGTATGGAATAGAATACCTTCAATTTCACATATCATTGATGCAAACAATACAATCAATATCAAAATGGATAAAATCAATTGAATAATTTGTTGAATTACACTTGTTGCACCATGTAATTTAAATAATCTTGGTGCTTTCAATATTCTTAATACTCTAAGAAAACCCAATGGTGTAACTGGTACTGATGGTACAATTGTAATTAAAATTGGTACAATAGTAATAATATCTAAAATTGTATTTTTTTTTTTAAAAAATTTAATCCTAAAAAATAAAAATAAATTAGTGACTTGTCACCCCTCCTATATAGTATATGTATATATATGTACTTACTTGTCTTTTGCAAATATAAATATTCTAACGAAATCAAAACAGAAATAGACAGATATTGCTATTACTACATTGTTGATTGATCTGACGTTGGAGTTGTTTTTTATTTGTTCGGGTGAATCTGGAAATGGTACAATATTTGGTATGTATGATAATGTGATGAAAAGACCAATTGATACAATTGATAGGAAAATGTTTAAATGTTCTAAAAAGAAATCAACTTTTTGATAAGTTTCTTTATAGGCTTTGAGGTACAGTCTCTTTTTTTCATCTTCTTCAAAATTTACAATATCATTATTTTCAAATGAATTTTCATCAATTTGTGAATCACCAGAATCTGAATCTGAATCTGAACCTTCAGAATGTAATGATACACCTAATACTGCATCTTTTTCATGATCATCTAAATCTTCGTAAACTTCATTTTGGTCTCTAAACGATTCGTTATAAAATGATTGTTTTAAATTTGAACTACTCATACCCATACCACTATTAATTATACCACCAATATTAGTTGTACTATTGTTATTAATACCATTACTTCCACCATGATTACTACCTCCACTAATAATACCATTTAAATAACCTTCATCATCATATCTAGATTTATTAAAATCAACTTTTGGTAATTGTGAATCTTGATTTAAATTTGGACTACTATTGCCAAGTATACTTGTACCACCTATATTAACACTTTTATTTACTTTTCTTTCTCTAATACCATTATTACCACTACTACCACTTCCATTGCCACTACCATTTCCACTACTACTTCCTGCACTATTATTAATAATACTACTTGATGATTGTTGTAAATTTGATGGTGGTGATGATGGTGTGGTTGACAATATTGCAGTCGGTATTGGATCTTGATCTTTATCTTGATCGTCCATTAATAATGTATATTTATATTGTTGATTAAATTGATAACTAATTTTATTTTACCCAAAAAGTAAAAAATGATTGTTCTATAGAAATAATAATATTATATTATTAGTTTCTATCTCTACATCTACTTTTTTAACATGTAGGAGAAAAAAAAAAGAAAAAAAAAAAAAATCAAAAATATCCTCTACACAAAAAATTATTTATAGCGTGACAACCAATAACAAAGGTCTGAAAAAATAAAATAAAAATTATTTTTTATGGCCACGATTTCTTTTTTATTTTTTATGACATAACAACCATATGGACTATGAAAAAGACATACATTTAAATATAATTATATTAATTATATTATAAATATAATAGAATGTTTATTATAAATAATATACATTACAATAATATTTTTATTTTTTTTTTAGTGGGATGCGGTGTAGTGAGAGCGAATAAAAAAAATAAAAAAATTTCGTATCACGATTACTTTTAAAAGTGTGACTTACGTTTTTTTTTTTATATGTTTTTATATGGATTGAACATACACAAAAAAAATGAAATAAATTATTATATATATTATCCTTTTATATCAATACATTATTAACACACACAATATAAAAAAATAGATATATATATATATTTATTATTATTAATTACATATAAAATGACATATATGTGTATATTACGAAATTTATAAATAAAACAGAAAAAAAATAAAAAAAAACAAAAAAAATAAAAAAAAACAAAAAAAAAAAAAATTTAAAAAAAATATTAATATTAAAT
>JABXES010006850.1:3249-22537 GCA_013375695.1 Dictyostelium brefeldianum | reverse complement strand
AAAATATTTTTTTTTTAATATAATTTTATTTTTTTTTTTAAAATTTTTTTTTTTTTTTAAAATTTTAATTTTTTTTTTTTTTTTTTTTTTTTTTTTTTTTTTTTTTAAAATATATGAATAATTATTATTATTTATGTTTTTTGTTTATATTTGTCATTATTATTATTGTTATTTGATTTTATTTTTTAGATTTTGAAGATTTTGATTTAGCAACTTTAAGATCATCTTCTTTTTGTACTAAAAGTTTTTGAATTGCTTTATTTTCTTCATCCAATTTAGTTGCTAAATGTTTAACTTGATCACCAAATGGAAGACCAGAAACTTCAACTATGATTTGATCATCGATTGAAGAGGAAGAAGATGAATTTTCAACGGTAAGTTTTTGCCATTTCAATAAGTTGTGTACGTGTTGATCAAGATTCTTTCTTAATAAACCAAGACCTTGAGCTTCAGCGGCACCTCTTTGACGTGATGCTTCAATTTGTGCTTCCAATCTAGATTTTTCATCAGCAGCTTCAGCCAATTTCAATTCAAGGATTGCTCTATCTTTTTCAGTTTTAGCTAAACGTGCTTCCAATTCCATACGTGCTAATTTCTCTAATTCCAAGTTTTTAAGTGTTTCTTCGAGTTTAGCTTCAAGTTCACGAAGACGTTTTTCACGTTCAGCACCTTCAGATTCCAAGGAAGCCAATAAACTATTGAGTTGATCTTTTTGTTTAATTAATTGATCACGTGATACTTTTTCAGATTCCAATGAATTTTCAAGACCAGCAAGACGAGATGCAATTTCATTTTTACTAGATTCTAAACGTGCTTTCTCTTCTTTGGCACGATAGGCATGGAAAAACAATGATGTATAGAGAACTAATGAACGTTCATCAGTTGTACCACGCATAACCTCTTCAGCTTCCAATAATTTTGGTACACCCAATCCTTTTTCTGCAAATTCAAAAGCTGCATTTAAACGTGCAATTGGATCCATTGATTCAAATTCTCCAAATTTGAATGTATTTTGATCAAATTTGTGTGAAAGTGCTAAAAATGCTAAACCATCACGGAATGATTTGGTAAATGATGTAATGTTTACACCATCATATCCAGTTGTTGTATTTTTACACCATAATAATAAACCTTCTTCTGATGATTTATCTCCTTCACTAATAACTGCAATACGATATTTACGATATAATGTCCATAAGAACCCTAAAATCATTTTTTTATTATGATCAACAAAATCTGTATTCATGACCATCCGGATAGAGTTTAATGTTAGTTTGTGTTGTTGGTAGGATCCAATCATCACCACTAATATAATCTATATATAAATAAACACATACCTTCTGCACCAATACCTTGAACTTTAATCTTTAATTCTTCATCGAGGAATTTAAGAGCAAGTGCAACATTTTGAATCATATTAATACGGGCTTTTGGTTCAAAATCATACTTTTTATTAAATTTTTTACTACTGATAAGTTCTAAAAAGAAAATTAATCTTACACCATCTGATAAATCTTTACCAACATCTGCAATCTTTTCACCTCTTTTATCTAATACTGAATTTACCCATGCAGTAAATGCTTTTTCTTGTACTATTTCCCAATCTTTACCTGCCATCTAAATTATAATAATGATAATAACTTGTTAGTATATGAATGGTTGATGAGATATTTATTATTACAAAAAACTATAAATCATATGTACTGTTAACATCTTGTCTTTTTTTTTAGTTGTTGTGGAAACTAATTCAATTAATTTTTAAAAGAAAGTACAAAAAATAAATGCAAAAAAAATTTTGATGAAAAAAAAAAACTTCATGCAATATATTGCAGTGATGTTATACAAATTCTAAAAATAAATAAAAAAAGTTATTTATATTTTTTTGTTTCCTATGTGTAATTGGTAATTAAATTGAAAAAAAAAAATACATTTATAAAGGTGATGGTAATGTAGTATTGAAACTACCAGAATTGGTGAAAATACAATATTATTATAATAAGAAACTAACCTTGTATGAGTATATGTATATATGTTTTTGTTTTTTTTTTGTAAAAGTTTAATAAATAAAATAAATAAATAAATAGATAATTATTGTGATATAATATGTAATGAAATATAATCAAAAAAAAAAAAAAAAAAAAAAAAAAAAATTTTTTTAAAAGGTTATATAATTTTTTTTTTAAAAAAAAAAAATTTTTTTTTTTTTTAAATTTTTTTTTTTTTTTTTTTTTTATTTTTTTTTTTTTTTAATTTTTTTTCATTTTCACTGTTTTTTGATCAAAATAACAACCTATTGACAGAAGAAGATGTTGGGATTAAGAAAGTTAATTACTACTTCTAGTAGTACAGCAACAACATCAATCTATTCAAATTCAACAATCATTAGAAATATTACAGTTAAAAGAAGAACAACTAAAAAAACTGGTGTTGAATTTGGAAAAAGAATTGATTTCAGTAAAATTGGTACAGTTGATCCAATTCAACCAAAAGTATATACACCAACAACTGAAAATTTATTAAGTTATGATCAAAAATTATCAAATATTATTTCACATCAAAAATCAAATGATGGTTTTTACTATTCTCCAAATTTTGCAAAACTTGGTGTATTAGCAAATGAAAATGAATTAAATGAACAATGGGATTATGTAAGTAATACAACATACAGACACATAAATAGTAATAGTAGAGTACTAATACTATAGTTTTCATTACAGTTTGATTATAAACCAAGTTTTAAAGAAAGTAAAGGATTTCAATCAGGATCTAAATTAAAAATACCAACTAAAAGTAAGATTGAAATTGGAAAGAATTCAAGTGGATTGAGTACACCATTTCCAAGAATATCAGGTAATTCAGCACCATTAGTTAGTGTACCATCAATGTTTGGTCAAACATATAATAGAGGTATGTTAAATTCAAGAGAGAATTTAAATGTATTGGATATGACAATGATTGGACAAGTTGAAGCATTTATTAAATTACAAATTGCAAATGAAGTTGTTGGTACATACAGTGTACACACTACAACACCTGGTGTAATTCAATGTGGTGGATTAGATTTTTTAAATCTTTATGAATCACGTAAAAATATGGATTATTTATCATCGTATTTCAAACGTATAACCAAATTATTTTATTTAATGTCTGTTGCACCAAAACCACAATTATCAATTATTGATGGGTTAACTGTTGGTGCAGGTGTTGGGTTTACATCAAATTCCGGATTCCGTATTGGTAGTGAAAATTCAATTTTAACTGTACCTGATTGTGCTATTGGTTTCTTCCCAAATGCTGGTAATATTCGTTTATTAAATCGTTTAGAAGATGGTGTTGGTCTTTATTTATCATTAACTGGTCGTCGTATTAGAGGTGTTGAATTAATTCAAGCTGGTATTGTTGATTTCATTGTTCCAACATTTTTAATTCCTCAATTGGATGATGGGTTATCACGTTTACCAATTGGTAATCATGAAAGATTATTCGAAAATATTCTCTGTTTTGCATCTGATGCTCAAACTGAACTTCAAGGTAGAGTCACCCATCTTGAATCTCATAGAGATGCAATCAAACGTTGTTTCCATGGTAAACAAACAATTGATCAAGTATTAAAAGCTTTAGAAAATGAACAAGGTGATAAACAAGATTGGGCACAACGTTGTATTAAAAATATTAATAGATCTTCACCAACAAGTATTAAAGTAAGTAGTCAGTCATACATACATCACCACCAGTAGTGTTATACTAACATGACCCTTACTCATCACTACCACACAACAGTTGACAATGAGATTATTTAATGAATCACCAACTGATATGTCATCAAAAGAATATTATGAAAGAGATTATAACATTTCAATGGCATTGGTTAATAATTCAGAATCTGATCTTTGGGAAGGTATTAGATCAAATTTAGTTGAAAATAGAGAACCAATTTGGAGATATAAATCATTAGATGATGTTACCGATAAAATGATTGATGATATTATAAATTATAAACCAAATAGAAATAATATAATAATGGAACAACAAGCAAGCCAACAAGAAAATATAAATAATACAAATGTAAATACAACAACAACAAATAATATAGCAGCAGCAGCAACAACAGGTTTAATCAATACACATGAATTAAAACTTGTTGAATTAAAAACAACTTATACAATGTTTGAAGATATTTTAACAGAATATGCAAACTTTAATCAATTTAATTTATTAGCTGAAGATGATCGTGCATTATCAACATTTAATGATTATCCATTCACAAAGAAATACGAAGACTTTTTAGAAATTTTCGAAAAAGGTGCAAATTCTGATCTCTATTATGGTGATAGAAATACACGTGATATTATGGTTGAAATGGATGAAATTGATTTAGGAATGTATTAAAATTCAATTTTACAAAACAAAAAAACAAAAAAATAATAATTAAAAAGAAAAAAAAAAAAAATAATAATTTTAAAATAAATAAATAAATTCTATATATAAAAATATAAATAATAATTTTACAGTAATTTTTTTTTTATTTAATAGTATAATTGGTATTTTAAAAGTTTTTCTAGAAATAGATAAAAAAAGGAAATAAAAAAAAGAGAATTAATTAATTATTTATTTCCAAATATATTATTTAAAACACTATGATTACTATTATTGGAATTGTTTGATAATGTATTTTTTTTAATATTATTAATACTTACATGTAATAAATTTTTTTCATTTAATTTTTCTTTGGAGAGGAAAATAAAAAGGAAAGCAATTGAAATGAAGAAATGCCATACACCATGATTTAAACGAAGATAATCGTTATTATCATCTAAACCACGTGCAAAAAATATAGCAGCAATTATAAAGAAACCAATACCATAAAGAAACTGTTTAGTTTTAATCCAATCAGGTACTTTTCTACGTTGAATTGTATGACGAGCAATGAGTAATATCAGTGCGGATACAATTGGTAATATTGTGTATGTTATATTCCAAGGTGCACGTTCTTGACAATATAATGTAAAAACTAAAAAACTCCAACGTAACAATTCAGTGGTTTGTTGTGACTGAATATCCATTAGGAAAAACATTAATGCTTGAAATGTCAATATTGTAAACACGTTATCCAATCTATGCCATTGTCCACTTGTCATACCTGATAATTTAAACCACCATGTATTTTCAAATACTTCTCCAACATGATACATCATTGATGAAAGTGCACATGCAATACCAATTATGCCTTCATATGCACTACCCCTTTTTAAACAATGATATACAACTGGTATACATGATAAATTGGTTGATACTGCTATAAATGCTTGTAATATTTTTTCTGTCGTTATAATTGCTGTAACTGTTGTCATATTCTTTTCTTTTCCTTTCTTTGATTAATTATACGCTTAATGAAAATGTGAAAATAATAAAAAAAATAAAAAAAAAATAAAAAATAAAAAATAAAAAATGAAATTTTTTTTCATTGTGTTTTGCATTAGATAACTTTTTATTAAAATTAAAATGATCATCAACTTATATATATCTATAAATTTATAATTTTAATTTACAACTTTTTTACCAGTGTTTTTTTATATTTTTATAAAGTATATTTAAATTTCCCATGGTAGCCCAATAATTAATTATAATTAGATTTAGATATTTCATATTTTTTATTTATTTTATATTTTTTTTTGGATTTTTATTCGTTAGCTTGGTTTTCGAGCTACTATATTTTTTTTTTTTTTTTTTTTAAAAAACTTATTCATTATACAATCATTTTATATACCTGTATTTTTACATATATACCTAAGTTAACAAACACACTCACACACTCAAATACTTATATATTACATTCGCACATTATATTTTTTTTTTTTTTTTTTTTGTGTGTTTTTTTTTAAACAATTTTATTTATTTATTTATTCGTATATATATATCATATGATGAAAAGTATATCAATTATTTCATTTGTAATATTACTATTATCAACAGTATCATTATTTAATGTTGTTGTTGAATCAAATTCATTTCCAACATTTCCATATGATCAAACACAAGCAGAATTTTATTTAAATTACGCATATGCTGCATATTGTGATGGACCTGATTTACAAAGATGGAATTGCACTACGTGTCAAGGTTTACCTAATTTTAATATAATATCATCCATTTTCAATATTACTACAAATACTCAAGCATACGTTGGTTACACTCAAGATCAAATCATTGTTTCATTTAGAGGAAGTATGGATGTACAGTCATGGATAACTAATTTTAAATTTTTAGAAACAGTTTATCCACCTTACCCACAAGCCAAGGTCCACGATGGATTTTATAATGCTTGGATGGTATGTAGTAGTTTGATACTAATAATTACACTAGTATATAATTATATATTAACATTAGTGTATGAATATTTGACTATATGCAGTCTGTTAGGTCACAAGTTAAAGTAGCAATTGATTCAGCATTTTCAAAATGTGGTAGTGAATGTAAACAACTTTGGATCATAGGTCATAGTTTAGGAGGGGCAATCGCAACACTAAGTGCTGCTGATGTACAAGGGTGGTATCAAACACCTGTATACACATATACATTTGGATCACCTCGTGTTGGTGATAGTTTTTTCGTGGAATATTATAATAAAGTACAACCAAATACATATAGAGTTGTAAATCAAAAAGATATAGTACCACATGTTGCACCAGAAGGTTTATTAGGTTACCATCATGTACCAACTGAAGTATGGTATCCAACTAATACAACATACATTCAATGTAATGATAGTGGTGAAGATCCAACTTGTTCTGATAGTGTAGTTGGTTTAAGTATATATGATCATCTTCATTATTTGGATATACATTGTTGTTGCCGTGAGGCCTATAATTCAGACATTATATAGTAGTAGTAGTAACGATAATAATAGTAAAATCAACTTCCCCTCCTCCCCATTTATAATAATTTATTGTAACAATTAATAATAATAATAATCCAACTCCCCTCCCCTCATCCCTTTTATAATAATAATTTATTTAATAAATTTAAATGTATTCATCATTATAAATTCATTACAACATATGATAATGATGATGATAACATAATTATTAATATACCCTATTTTTTCAAAAAATGATTAACAATAATTTATAATTTTTTAAAGAAATCGACAAATATTTATATAAAATAAATATTAATTTTCTAATAGACAAGTACAAACAAAGAATAATTAATATATTATAGTTGAGATATTTAAATTAAATTAAAAATAAATTTTTTAAAATTAAAAAAAAAAAATTAAAAAAAAAAAAAATTTTTTTAACTTTTTTCATTTACATGTGATACACTTTCATTCAATTAATAAAAAGGATACAGAGAATTGTTAAATATACTTTTGTGAATAACATTACACAAACACTCACATACACACATATACACCAAACACACACAAATATAAATTAAAAAATCACAAATTTGAAATTCTGAACGCTTTCTTTTTATTTTTTTATCACACAACGCGTTAAATTCATACACACACAAATATAAAATTTATAAAATTATAAAATATAATATTTATATAGTAAATACTTTCAATCATTAAAATAATATTATTATGGCATCTATAGTAGTACCACTTTTATATACACTAGATGAAAACTCAAAACAAGCATTACATATATTAAGTTCAGAAAATAGAGTATTACACAATGATGCAACTAAAATTCAGTCTGCAAAATTTATAAAAAATGCAATAATTGGTAACAAATTAAAAAAGAAACTATTTATTGATGCTAGTGCAATACCATTGTAAGTGAAACTACCCATATATATCAACATTATCAACACATTCGTACTAATATGACACGTCCTATGTTACAGATTTGTAAATATATTAAATACAGAAAACAATGAAGATTTATTAATTCAAGCATCATCAATTATTGGTAGTTTTGCATGTAGAATTGATGAAGGATCAACTAAAGTATTTGAACATAATGGAGTAACACCATTAATAAATTTATTATCGAGCGGTAATTTGAAATTAGTTGAATCAGCAGCAAGATCATTGAAAATTCTATCATTGTTTCATCAACCTCCAAAATCAATATATGAAGAATCTGGTGTTAAACTATTAGTTTCATTATTTAATCATCCATTAGATTCAGTTAAAGAAGTTGCTGCAACTATAATTGCAAGGGGTTGTGAATCATTATCAAATGGCCATATATTTAATATTAATAATGGTATAAACAATAACAATAACAACAGTAATAGTAGTAGCAACAATGGTAATATAAATCATTCATTATTACAATATCAAAATTTTATGCATATTAATGGTGGACTAAATGCAATTGTAAATATTTTAATTTCACCAAGATCAAAAATTCAAGAAGCATGTTTATACGTTATTAGTTGGTTAACACGTGATAATGTTCAATTATCATCATACATTGTAAATGATGAACGGAGAATACTTGATGTAATTATATATTTATTTAAAAAGAATAAAAGTCCAAAAATTAAATTATTAGCAACAAATTGGTAAGTAAAACAATACATATATGATGATACATGTGATATATATATATTAATATATTAAATTGTTTTACCGCACAGTTTATGTAATTTTAATCAATCAAAAACATTACCATTATCATGTTCATTAAAAAATATTTTACCCATTATAATTAGATTAATGTCAGAAGAAGAGAGTGTAAAAGAAGAAGCGCCAATGGTATTGGCAAGATTGGTAACGGATAATGAAGATTTACAAAGGATTGCATCAGAGGCAGAAGCAATTTCAAGATTGGGCAGTTTTTTAAGAGATACATCATCATCTGAAAGATTAAAGGAGAATTCGTTATCAGCAATTGCAGTGTTATGTTCATCAAGGGAAGAAAGTAGAAAACAAGTTGTTGAAGCAAAGATAATACCACAAATTATAAGTTCATTAAATTCATCAAATTATGCAATTAGAGCAGCTGCTTGTAACTGTACGAAATCATTGTCACGTTCAATTAAACAATTGAGAACATCATTATTTGATTGTACAATTGCAACACCATTATTAAAACTATTGGATGATGCGTCATTGGAAGTTAGGATATCAGCATCAGCAACACTTTGTAATTTAGTATTAGACTTTTCACCAATGAAACAAGCTATAATGGATAATGGTATAATATGTAAATTGGTTGCATTGACAGGTGATAATAATGATTTCAAAATCAGGTTAAATTGTATATGGGCATTAAAGAATTTATTGTATATGGCTGAACCTTCATTGAAAGAACAAGTTATGAAAGAATTGGGATATCAAAGATTACTTGAACTAATTAAAGATCAAGATTCATCAATTTCCGAACAGGCATTAGCAGTATTGAGAAATTTAGCATTCAAAGATAACGATCATTTAATATCTGAAGAACATTTTGAAAATCAATTAGTTTCAACTATTGAAACAAGATTAGCTTGTAATACACCGGAAATAGTTAAACAAACTCTATTTGTAATTTGTAATATTTCAGGTAATGAAAAAATAAGATCATCAGTTATGAATTCTTCAATCATTAATAGATTAATTCATTTTATGGAACATAAAAATTGTGAAATTAGAATTGCCTCTGTTTGGTGTGTTTGTAATATAATTGGCCCAGATGAAAATTCTTCAACTTCTCGTATACTAAAATTAAAAGAATTGGGTTATCAAAAGAAATTAGAAATGCTTATAAATAATGATTCAAATATTGAAGTAAAAGATCGTGTTAAAACTGCACTAAGATATTTTAGCAATACACAATAAATAACAAATAAATAAACACAATTAATTTAAATTAGATCTAGATTAGTTTACAAAATTGTAAAATTTCACATAAATTCAAAAAAGCGAGAAAAAAAATCAATAATTGTTAAAAGCCGAAAAGTGGCTAATTTTATTATTTTTTTTATTTTTTTTTTATTTTAATCTGCACGGCTTTACATGATATCACATTGACAAGACACTTTTTTTTATTTTTAAAAACATCTCACCCACACATAAAGATAAAGATACAAAACCATCATCATTTTTTTTTTTTTAATATATTGTATATATATCTTTTTCTCTCTCTTTAATATTTTATATATTTATATATTTTATACCACTGATAAATGAAATTTGGAAAATATTTAAAAAGTAATATAATTACAAAGTATGAAGGTGCATATATAAATTATAAAGAACTTAAAAAGTTGTTAATGGATCTAAGTGAAATTGAAGATGAAAAGAAAAGAAATGGTGGTGGAAAACAACAACAACAACAAAATAATAGAAATTATATATTACAACATCAATTATCACAACAAGCATCTGACAGAAATTCAAAATTTTTATTATCAGTTTGGAATCAGTTTCAAAAAGTTGATAGATTCATACAAGATAATGAAAAAGATTTATCTCAAAAATCAAATTATATGGAAAGTGTGAGTAATATTATTCTTTTTAATAATCATCATTATATATATTAATCGGAAATAATACTGCTACAGTCTAAAGATGCAGCATTAATGATATCATCAATTAAAGAAGTTGAAGATTTACAAAATTTTGTGTTGTTGAATCTTGAAGGGTTTAGAAAGATTTTGAAAAAGTTTGATAAAAAGTTTACAATTACAATTGGTAATGAATATTTTAAAAATATGATATATTCTCATTTTCAAGCTAAAATATCAGTTTTACATTATTATAATACAAAACTTGGTAATATCTATTCACTTCAATTTGGTGATGTTCAAGATTTAAAGAATTCTGGTCAATCTGAAAGTGTTTTTAGTGTAAATATATTTTTTGATTATATCGGTATTAAAAGTTTTGAAATGTTTTATTTACTAATATTTCTTTGAATATATCAACAGTTTTGTATGGATGAACAAGAATAAATCAATCAAATAATATATGTTTTTCTTATGGTCATTCACTTTTTACACTTTTATATATATATATTTATTTATTTATCAACTTTAATGTAGTTTTAAACAAACAAACAAACAAACAAACAAACAAACAAACAAACAAACAAACAAACTACATTTACATAATTTGATCTTTTTTTTTTTGTTTTTTTTTTAATAATAAAAAAAGGAGACGCAATCTATACAATTAAATAGTTTATAGAAATACATTCATTTTCTTTTTCTTAATTCTTATTTATATCAGTTTTTTTTTATATTAATAAAAACATGTTCACATACTTCTGTTATAGTATAAGACTTATTGGGAAAAGAAAAATGAATGTAAACTATTTTTATTATTAATAAAAAGGTGTTGTTATATATAGTGTTTGTTTATTTATTTGTTTATTTTTTATTTTACAGATGTTTTTAAAAATATTATTTATCTTGAGAATAACGAGTGATTGAATTGGTTACAAAATTGATTAATGAAGGCAATAATTTTGAAACATCAGAACCAAGATCTTGAACAACTATTTTCTTTTGTGGAGAGTCATATTTACTTCTGAATATTTCAATCATTTGATCGGTTATGTGATGGATTTTAATGAAATAATAATCAACTTCTTTACTAGCAAGTGTTTTTAATGTATCTTCAGGTATTAAACCAGATGGATCACCATTTGGATATGAATCATCAACAGAATGATATTTTTTACCATGACAAGGTGCATCTGCAACGTGAACAATAAGTTTAGTGAAATCTGATTGCCATGATAAAGATTCAACTTGTTTAAATGCACCTGCAATATCTTCTGGTGTATCACCACCGCCAATTGCTTTAACTGATGAAATCTTTGTTTGAAGTGATGGCATATCATTCGTAAATGGAGCAATTACAAATCTATCAGCATCACGTATATCCCGATAACCAACAAAACTAACATTTAATTCTAATCCTGAATAAGAGTTATTGAGTGAATTCATTAATTGAATCATCTTACTTTTACTTTCTTCAATCCATGATCCCATACTTGATGTACAATCCATCATAATACATAATTGAACTTTTGGTGGTTTATTCTTTTCTTGATGTAATCTATTTCTTCTTAATGATTCTGCTTCATCCAATGCAAAATCAAATGAATGACTAATTTTCATACCAGTTTTAAAATGAGTAGCCATTACTTCAATTTCAGTTGATGCAAATTTCATTGTTACATCAATACGATTATCAGTTACTGGTAAACCTGGATTTTCAATTTGTAGATACAATTCACCTATAAATTGAACACCTGGATCAGTAGTATATGCCATAGTTGGCATATGTGATGAAAATATTGATACTTCAATTGACTTTTGATCAACTGATGTTGGCATATATGATCTTGTAAATGTTTCATCAAAACCAACCATTTGACCAGCATTTACAAATACATCACATACATTTGGACAATAACTAACAGCACCTCTTTTAATTAATTGTTTACCTGAATGTATACCAGTTGTAACAACTTCTTGAATTTCAGTTGCATAACTTCTTGATTGAAATCTTTTTGAAACAGTATCTGGATTTAACCCAAATCTAGCTGCACCCATTACAACTGCACAACATGGATAAGTTGGAATAATGAATTTAGCACCAGTATGAGCAAGTTCACGTTTAATATGTTCTTGAAGGAAAGTATTTTCATTGAACCCACCAATTAAGAAAATGAAATCCAATTTTGCAATACCAGGATTTGATTTCATTTCATTCTTTATACTTTCTGTAATACAATTGAATAATGGTTGGAAAAATGATAAAAACAATTCAAATGGTAATATTAATCTACCTCTATTATCTGAATATTTAACAGGATTTTTAAGAGTTGAACTGTTATTATAATTGTATTTGTTAATTTTTTCATTTAACCATGCAACATCTTTTTTGAATAATGAAATTGGATCTAAATCAAAATATTTAGATGATGTTGCATTACTATTACTAATATGAAATGATTTCTTTTGTGATTCAAATGCATCCATTAATAATTGAAATCTTGAAGATTCAAATACAGAATCAATTTCTTTTTTACCAAATAAATCTTCTAAAAATTTAACAAAATTTGCGTTAACATAAATTGAACCATAATCACCACCAAATGATCTTGAAATTGAGTTTAATTTTTTACCATCCATTTGTTGATATGCAATTATATCAGATGTTCCGCCACCATTATCAATTATCATAAATTTTTTACCAACATCAACTGAATAACCACTTGTCTTTTCAAAAATACATTGTAATGCACCTGCTTCTGGTTCATATGCGAAAATTAGTGATTCTATAAAGTTATGTATCTTGTTTTATTAGTATTATATAATGATGTATGAATTGGTATAGTAAAGTTTATACATTACCTTTATCATCTTTTGAACAAAGACCAGCTTCATCTGAACAACTTCTCATAATTTGTTTACAAGAATCATCCCAAATTGCTGGAATAGAAAGTACCCATTGAATATCATCTTCAGTTACTTCAAATGCAGATTTACTATTGATTTTGGTCATTGCACATTTTTTCATGTATCTAAGAGTTTCAGTGATCAATACTTGGGCGGTAGCAGTTTGAGATGAGTTTATGGCTTTTACAGGTTGAGCACGATTCTTTTCATCAAATAAATGCATTTTATAAAATGCAAAATGTGGATAGGAAGCTGGATCTTCTTCTGTATTATTGAAAAAGTCACGTGCTTCATAACCAAACGCAATATATTTTCTAGCTTCATTTAATACAATTTGAGTGAGTGTTTTCATATTCATACTACCACCACCTTCCCATTTATCTTGAACAATAATGGTTTCTGAATTATCTTTTGTATACACAAATGCATAACCTGAACATGCTGTACCAAAATCTATTGCTATAACAACACTTTTAACTTTCATTTTATTTATTTTTATTTATTTATTTATTTTTTATTTAATTATTTATTACAAGATTTTTATTTATTTTTACTTTTTATGGTTTTCAGGGCTGCCTATTTATACATAGAATAATTTGCAAATAAAACTTAAAATTTTAATTAAATTTGATTGTGGTTTCAATAAAAACTGATACCACAACACTTTATACTATAATTTTGTTTTTTTGTTGATTAAGGTTAACAAAACTTAAAATTAATATGACATTGTGGTTTTTTTCCAAAAATCAACTCGTGGGGCGCTATAAATATTTTAAAAATTTGGTGGTGATTTATTTGAATATAACCACACAACATCAAACAATACTATGATTTTGTTTTTGGTGTACACATAATTATAATGGATAAAGGAAGGGGTTCTTGATCAACAAAACTTAAAAACAATATGACATTGTTGTTTTTCAAAAAAATAAATTGGGTTAACTAAAAAAATATAACATACATACTAATACTAAGTTTTGAGATGATCATAGCACATTGTGATTGATGTAGAGTGTTGATTGAAAAATTAAAATCATAAACTTAAAAAAATAAGTGTTTTTTTTTTTTTAATCAATTTGCTCAATTGTAAAACATAAATATAAATAATCAAATATTTTTAATAAGATTAAAAAACAAATAATTAATAATTAGGGGGGAAATGTTATCAGGTTTAAAAGCTGCTGCAAATAAATATTTTTCATCAGATTCACCACAAACATATTCTTCAGGTGCTGTTCAATCAATTCATCATAAAAATTATTTAAATGCAGTAAATCAAGGTAATACACTAAAATCACAATCACAATCAAAATCAGATATTCAAGATGAATGTACACCACCAAATTTAGTTTCAATTACAAATGAAGATTTAGATAATTTAAAACAAGAAAATTTAAATCACAAATCAATTATTGAACGCTTAAACAAAGAATTATCAGATAAAAATGTTACATTTATTGTTGAAAAGTCAAATTGGGAAAAGAATAAAACCAAAGAAATAAATGATATTAAAAATCAAGTTAAAATTGAAAAACTGAATCATGGTAAACATAAAACTGAAATTGCAAATTTCAAATTAGAAATTGAAAATTTAAACAAAGAATTATCAGATACCAAAAATAAACTTTTTTATGAAAAATCAAATTTGGATAGAAGTATAAAAGATAATGAAATTAAAACCAAAGAATTAAATGATTTTAAAACTAAACAAACAATATCATGGAATGATAGAGATATTCAATTTAAAAATGTAATTAAAACAATTGATGAACAAAAAAATATTATTAAAAATTTAGAAACAGAATACAGAGTAAAGATTGAATCATTAAATGAAGATAAAAGATTGGTACAAGAAAATCTCATGAAAGTAAAAGCTGAAATTGAAGGTTACAAAAATGTTATATCAAAATTAAATTCACAATTAAATGAAAAGGAATTAATCATTGAAAAAGGTAATGAAACTTTAAAAAAAGAAAAAGATAGAGTTGCTGAAAAAGCAAGTACTTCAGGTTTAGAAAATAAAAGTAAAGAAACTCAATTAAATAGTCAACTACCAATGGCTGCTGATATTTCAAATACTGTTGAAACTTTTATTCATATTATGGAAGATTATTATATGAATTCTGATTTTTTGGAAAAATGTAAAAATCAACAATTAGCATCAATTCTCAATGTTATAATGATGGCATCATATGGGCAATGTATAATCAAATTCAAAAACACATTGGAACATTTATTGGGTTCCGATACCCCAAATTCAAATCAATTATACCAAGTTAGATGTTTGGTTTATTCCTCAATTGATCGTTACATTAATGAAACAAGTGAAATTGCTTCTGAAAAACTTGAAAAATTATTTATTACAATTCATAGTACTACTGCTGAAATGTAAGTTGTAATTGCATAATAACAAGTTGTTTATTTTATTTACTAATAAATAGTTGGTTTAAAATAGGGAATCAGCAAAGAAATTCATTTTAGATTGTTGTAAATTTGTTTGGACAGTACTATTATCACAACCAGAAGTAAAATTCAATGATGATGAATATAAAATACAAAATGAACCAGTATTATATTCAAAGGTTAATCATAATTCATTTGAATCTGGATCAGTTAATTGCAAAATGTGTGTTCATTTAACAATTATTCCATCAATTCAATTAGTTCGTGATAATTCATTATTATCAAAAAGTTATGTATTTTTAAAATCAACTGCCGATAACACAATTATCAATATTACAAAAGAAGCTGAAAATCAAATTGATAATTCATTAAATGAACAAGTATCAAATTATGCTACACCTGCAACTGCCATTGTAAACAATAATCCTGATCCAGTAGTTGATAAGAATGAATGTATTATTGACGATTTTGATCATATGGATATTGAAAAAGAAAAGGAATGTTTACCTATATTCAATCATTTAGAACCTGCATTATATAATCATCCACCACCTGCTACAAATTGTCATTATTCTCCAACCAAAAGATCACAGAGTGTAAAAAATATTCCACAAGTACATGACTGTGATAGCTCATACTATTACGGTGATCAATCAAACAATACACATCATGTATATAGTGATTCACAACATAAATCTAATAATCCACCTTGTCACTATAGCGGTACATCTCACCATATACATCATAATTCATATTCTCACAATCAACAATCTTCAAGTTGTATTAATCCACCACCTGGATTAAGTAACCAACATACTTATGTTGATGATTCTGCCAAAAACCAATTATAACCATTCAACATATCTATAATAATATTATTATTTCACTTGTCTATATTATATATATAATCCGCCACCACTCTTGTATAAATCTAAAAAAATAAATAAAATAAATAATAAAATCAATAAAACTTCTTTTCACTAATAATAAATTCTTTTTTAATGTTTTAAAAAAATAATATATAATTTTATTTATTTAAATTTATTTTCTTAATCTTGTAAATATATTTACAACTATACTTTGATTATTATTATTTGATTTATAAAAATCTGAAATCTTTTTTTTAAAAGATAATTTTTGTGATATTGATAAACTTGAAAATGAAAAATGAAATTCTTTAATTGAACAAGGTTGCATTGATAATAATTTTAAGGAATCCAATGTTTCTTCAAATTGTTTTGGATGAATTTCCAATTCAATTGAATATAATGATAAATGATTTTGATATTCTAATAATCTATTGAAAAATGGTGAAATTGAACCAAGTATAAAAAATTTAAAATGTTTAATTGATTTGTTTGTTGAAAATACTTTTGAAATTAAAAAGTCTGTGATACCATTTAAAATTGGTGTTACAACATTATCATCTAATATATCATCAAATTGTCTACCTTCATATTGAAGTATTAAATGTTTTAATTTTGTATTTGATGCTAATGGTTTATACATATCCAATGTTGTAATGAAATCCATATTTACCAATTTTAAATATTCCAAATTTGATGTTTGGCCGAACAATTTCTTTACACCATCAGATAGTATATTCTTTTGAATTATTGTATCTTCATGACACTGTGGACCACGTAAACAAAAATTTGAAAATGTTAAATTCTTTAATGATTTACATGATGTTAATGAATCAAACATTGAAAACCAATCTTTCTCTAATTGTTCGTTTTGTCTTGTAACTGATAAACCACCATAATGATTACAACCGTTATCCAATTCACTGATATCCGAACCAAGCATAAACACTTTAACCAAATCATGTATTAAAATTGGTACTGACAATGTTTGTAAATTATCCATTTGATAAACTCTTAATAAATGGTGTGGTTCAACATGATCTGATGATACTACTTTAATCTTTTCAATATTTGAATTTAATTCCGGTGTAAACAATGGTGTATAATTCATATGATAATAACTATCTTGATAATCATTTCCATTTGGATCATATATAATTTGTTTTGGTTTTATAAATTTTAATCCATTTTCTTGATCATCTGATCCATATAATTTTAATTTATTAATTTCAATACCACCATTGTTGTCGTCACTGTTTGATAATGTTTTTATTAAATTTGAATATTTTTGATCACCCAATGATAATTTATCCATATTTAATTTATTTTCTGAATCCATTGATAAATTTGAATTTTTATATTTTTGATTAAATTCTTTTAATTGAATTTGTTGATTAATTGTTTTTTCATTTATTAATGTTGGTTTTAATATTGAATAATTTGAATTTATTTTAATTTTAAAATTGGATCCAATTTTATTTGTATATGTGAAATGTTGACGTAGAATTTGTTGATCTAATTTATTATTAAATTCTATTGAATTTGATATTAATGAAGATACCATTGAATACCATTTTTTTGAAACTGTACAAATTGATATAATTTCATCAATATAATAATTTAATTTTTTAATTGAATATGTAACTGTTGTTGATGATGACTGACAATTTAATATTTTCTTTTTATTATTATTATTTAATAAATAATCAATTATTGATTTTATAATTATTTTATCTAAATAGTCTGGAAATAATTTAAAGTTTAAAATTTGATTATTTAATTTTTGTTTTTTAATTGATGGTCCATTTGATGAATAAACTATTGTTGCTGTTGAAGTTGTTGTTGTTGATGAAGTAGTCATTTTTATTATTATTATTATTATTTTATTATTATATAATTATTTTATTTTTACAAAGTTTAGCACTATAGTTCGTTCGTTTGTTGTTGTGTTGTGATTTTTAAATTAAAATAAAAAAAAATAAAAAAAGATATCGCTCATTTTTAAGTGCTTTTTTTACGTAAAAAAATATAAAATAATAAAATAAAAAAAAGAATGCTGTTTTTTTTTTCAATATGTTAAAGTGACTCGCGATCTAAAATAATTAAAAAAATAACATAAAAATAAAAGGCAAACTCATACAACAACACAAAAATAATTTTGAAATTTATTTTTTTTAAACCAACCAATTTATAAATTTAAATCTTGTTTATTGTTTCTATAATAAACTGTAATCTATGATTCGTATTTTTGTTATTTCTAGAAATATGAAACGACATCCCAAATTAACCTCAACGGGGATTTAATTTAAAAAGATATTAATTTAAAATTAATTAAGATTCTAACGGATACAAAAAAAAATAAAAAATAAAAATTAATTACCCAAATTGAAAAAACGAAAATGAAACAAACCCTTTACCGTAATGCACTGAGACAACACACAATAGAAATTATAACTTTCATACATAACTTCTATTATATAATATTGATAATCATTTTTTAATTATTATTTTATTAATTTGGTTGATAAGTCATTCTCTCTTTTTTTTTTTTTTTTTTTTTTTTTTTTTTTTTTTTTTTTTTTTTTAATTTAAATTTAAAAATTTTTAAAAAAGAAATTTTAAAAAAAAAAAAACCCAAACAAAAATAAACCACAATTAGT
>JABXES010006842.1:0-22765 GCA_013375695.1 Dictyostelium brefeldianum | reverse complement strand
ATTTACAAATATCAATTTTAATAATTTCCAACAACCAATATTTCAAGTTAAAACAAATTCATCATTTACAAATATTCAATTTGAATCATGTACATTCTTTCAGTTTAATACACCTAATATATCAATGATTGATATAAATTCAGAATTTACAACAAATTTAACAAATCCAAATAGTAATTTAGTATTTAATAATACAAATTTTAAAAATGTATATTCAACTGAATCTCCTTTAATTATAACTGTTAATACAAATATTAATTTGTATAGTGTTGGATTGGATGGTGGTAATTTTGAAGAATTTATAAATTCAACATATGGTGGTATTGTAAATATACAAGGTAGTGGTTTTACAAGTGTTTTAAGTTCGTATGGTATTATATCAAGTTTAAATACTGATATATCAATTGTTGGATCAACATTTACAAGTAATTCAGCTACGGGCGCATCTGTTTTAACTTTTAATTCAAATGTATTAAATGAATTTACATTTAATATTATTGATAGTAATTTCAATGGAAATACAGCTCAAACTGATGGAGGTGTAATCATTGCTAAAAATAGTGGATTTGGTACAAATAGTATTGCAGGTGGTACTATTGTTAATTCAGGGTTTAATGGAAATAAAGCTAGTTGGGGAGGTGTTATCTTTTCTTCAAATTTCCCATTATCAATTACAAATTCAACATTTATTGGTAACTCTGCAAAATCAATTGGTGGTGTTATTTTTATTGAGTTTGGTATATTAGGACTTGTAAATACAACATTTACTCAATCATCACCACAATCATCATTTAAAGTATCAACATTAGATTCAACTCAATTGGAAGGTCAAGTAATTTATGCTAGTTATGCAACAGTATCAATTAATGCAAGTACATTTGATAGTGAATTCTCAGAGACTATATATTGTTTATCATCAATTGTAACAATTGATTCTGCAACTGTATTTGATCCATCATCATTAACTTGTACAAATACTTGTACATTTAATTTAAATTCAAAACAAATATGTCAATCTGTGACTGGTAGTTCTGAAAATAGTGGTGTTTCTACTATTACTACATCTTCTTCATCTTCTTCAACTTCTGGTACTACAACAGGAACAGGTAACAGTGGTAGTACTAGTGGAACAGGTTCAACTACTAGTAGTATAGGAACTACTCGTAATAGTGTTATTACCATTTCAAGTTCATCTTCTACATCTTCAACAACTACCACAGATGGATCAGTTTCTTCAAAATTAAATATTCAATCACCAATTATTTTATTTTCATTTATTTTTTGTTTAATATTTATTCTTTAAATAAATTTTATTACACATCTACATCAGGAACAACAGTAACGGTATTTTTACTATTTCACATTCTTCTACATCTACAACTGGTGATGAATCCATCACCAAAATTAAACATTCAATTATTTTGTCACCATTTATCTTTAGTTTAATTTTAAATTTTATTTTATTCATTTGTTTTTATGTTTATAAAAAGTTGTTATCATGATATTTTTAAAATTTATAATTTTATTCTGTTTTTTCAAGAGAAGATATTTAGAAAATATCTTTTTTTTTTTTTTATATTTATAATAATTTTAAATTTCATCAATAAACCACCTCATATAAATAATAAAAATCAACAATAAAATGAATAAATTAGTTATAATATTAGTTTTTATATTATCAATAATATGTATTGATAATATTGTATTATCACAAGTCTCAGATAATTCAACAGTTGTATCATTAATTGTTGATATTAATGGTAATAATGAATATCCATTAAATGGATATTGTGGTAACCAAACATTTGCATGTAATACAATTGTAGATGCTGTAAATTATTTCAGTACAATTAAAAATGTACAATCAACAACAACATATTCAAGTTACCAACAATTAGAATTATTATTAGCAGATGGAAAATATAATTTCTCATCAATTTGTTTTAATATGTATCAATTTAATTTAACAATTTCACCATTAACAATTGGTTCACAAAATGTACTTATTGATGGATGGTATGGAAATGGAGTAGATCCCTGTTTTTTAGTTACTCCACCTGTTGCTGGTACACCAGATTCAAATTCAATTGGTTCATTTAGTTTATTTACAAATATCAATTTTAATAATTTCCAACAACCAATATTTCAAGTTAAAACAAATTCATCATTTACAAATATTCAATTTGAATCATGTACATTCTTCCAGTTTAATGCACAGAATACAATAATGATTGATATAAATTCAGAATTTACAACAAATTTAACAAATCCAAATAGTAATTTAGTATTTAATAATACACGTTTCAACATTATACATTCAAGTGCACCAGTAATTGTTATAGTTAATACAAATGTTTATTTTAATGTATCAAGTTTAGTTAATGGTAGTTTTGAATCATTTTTAAATTCAACATATAGTAATGTTACAATACAATGTAGTGAATTTACATTTATTTCAACATCATATGGTATAATTACAAGTTTAAATAGTAATGTGTCAATTGTTGGTACAACATTTAAAGATGGTACAGGACTTTGTGCATCTGTTTTAACATTTAATTCAAATTTATTAACAAATACATTTAGTATTGTTAATAGTAATTTCAATGGAAATACAGGTAAAACATATGGTGGTGTAATTTACTCTAAAAATAGTAACCTTGACTTTAGTACAGTAGGTGGTACTATTGTTAATTCAAATTTTAATGAAAGTAGTGCTAGTTGGGGTGGTGTTATTTATTCTTCAAATATTCCATTATCAATTACAAATTCAACATTTATTGGTAACACTGCAAGCACATATGGTGGTGATATTTATATTGAAGGAAGTACAATGGATATTGTAAATACAACATTTACTCAATCATCTTCAGCAGCAGAATCATCAAAAGTATCAACAGTTGTTGATTCAACAGAATTATTAGGTCAGGTAATTTATGCATACTATTCAACAGTATCAATTATTGCAAGTACATTTGATAGTGAATTCTCAGAGACTATATATTGTTTACAATCAACTATAAACATTAATTCAACAACTGTCTTTAATCCATCATCATTAACTTGTTCGAATTCCTGTGCATTTGTTTTAGATGTAAAAGAAATTTGTCAATCTGTAACAACTGGTGGTACTTCTACATCAGGAACAGGTACAGGCACAGGATCAACTGGTAATGGTATCATCACTATTTCAAGTACACATTCTTCAACTTCAACATCTACCACTGGTTCAACATCACCAAAATTAAATATTAAATCATCAATTATTTTATCATCATTTATCTTTGGTTTAATTTTATTCTTTAAATAAATAAACACATTCTTTTTATTTGTCTAATTGTTTAATTTTTATAATTTTTGAGTTTTTTGAATTATCTAGACAAAAAAATTAAAAAAATCACTTTTGTCTAGTTTACCATATTAATTGATAGACAATCTCATCATTAATATGTACCTTTTTACCTGTTATCTTTATTTTGTAAAATACTAAATTTTTGTTTTTTTTTTCAATACAATTAAACATATAATTTTATGTGTTGTAATATAATTTCCTTGTAATTATATTACAACACATAAAATTATATGTTTAAATAGATTTTTTTGACCAAAACTATATATAAAATTTGATAATAATATTGAACCATGTGCATTATTATATCCATTCACTATTATTTGTTTCAATATTCAATCTTGATTTAAAAGGTAGAAGTAAAAGAACATTAGAATATGGTAAAACACACGTCCTGACATTTTAAAACAGATTGGGAAAAACAAAAATTCAAATGGGTTATATAAAAATGTAATGGAAATTAACAAAAGAATTTTCAAGTAATTATTTAGGTAAATGTATCAATTAATAGTATTGGGAAATCTAAACTAATTGATTATTTGGATACCATTGAAAAAGATAAAATTTAAATTGAAGATAAAAACCAAAATCAAATTAATCATGATTTGTTTTCAATATACTTTAGAAAGTCATTTACATCATATCAAACAAATATGGTCGTTTTGAAATGATAAATTGAATAAAATTAAAGTATCCAAGAGGATCTATTTTAACAAATTTAGTTTAATTGCTTTCTTTGCATTGTATTTTGCTCTTTTAAAATCTATATCTTGATTAAATAAACCAGAATAGAAAACATTACCTAATATTGAACAAGATTTAACAACTTCTTGAAAATTTGAATCAATTGAAAATTTTGATGCATGTAATGAATTTGGAAGATCTTCATCGTTTTCATTATATTTAAATCATTTTAACATTTATAAATGGTATTGAAAATGGTAGTTTAGAATACTATTGTATTGAACTATTTGTTTTTGTTATTGTTTTTTAACAAATTACTAATCAACTTTATTAGATATAATAATATCAAGCTCAAATGATTTCATTAAAAGATCACCAAATGGTAATTATCAAATTCCTGAAATTTATTTTACATTATCTTTTATTTTATTAAAATTAATTGATAGTGGTAATATTGAATATAAATGTAAAATATTATGAATTCAATTCCAACAGTAGTCAGTTTTGCATCTAAAACTTCTAAAAATGTTTTTAAGAATTAAACTATCAATTCATTATGATGATTCTATTTTAAAAAATAAATTAAATAAATAAAATTGCAAAAGTACTTTTATTCAAATAATAAGGGTTTTATTCCTTTTTTCGAAAATATCTTCAAATTTTTTTTAAAATAATTAATTTTAATTTTTATTTTTTTGATCACAAGTGATTTTTTTTTTAGTATGAGCGAAAAATAAAAAAAAAAAATATTTCGTTTATTCATTTTTTTTTTAAAATAATCAAAACATTTCTATTTATATATAATGGCATTAAAACCAAAAACTATTGCATTATTAGGTGCTAGTGGTACATTAACATATTTATTATATAAATTCTTTTCGGCACCATCAGTATCAGCTGATCAAGGAGATAAATTTGGATTTAACGCACCTGATCCAAATGTAGTACGTGTTGTTAAAGAAAAGAAAGAAAGATTTGTAAAACCAAGTGATGATGTAGTACCAATTTTAATTCTTTATGGAACTGAATATGGACTTTCAGCAGAAGTTGCAAAAAAATTAGAAGATGCAATCAATGGAATGCAAGGATTTTGGGCACGTTCAATTGATATGGAAGAATTTGAAATTATTGAATTTGAAAAAGAACAATTGGTATTGGTTATTTCATCAACATATGGTGATGGTGTACCACCAACTACAGCACGTCCATTCTTTGATTTCCTTGATCATGCAGATACACCATCCTCATTAAATTTATCACATATTAAATTTTGTGTATTGGCATTGGGTGATCGTTCATATCCATTATATTGCGCAGCTGGAAAGGCAATGGATAAAAATTTTGAAAATTATCAAGCTACAAGAATTAGAGATCGTGTTGAAGTTGATCAAGAAGATTGGACATTATTTGATCGTTGGATTGAAACTGTTACCGGTATTATTCCAACATTGACTGGATTAGAAAAAAGAGAAGGTGCAGATTACCTTTACGAAAAAGCAAAATTATTTGCACTCACTCAAGGTAAACACAATAAAAAGAAACCATACAGCAGTAAATTACTTGTTAAACGTGTACTCACTCAAGGTGATAAAGTTGGTATTCATTTGGAATTTGAATTGGGTGAATCTGAATTAAAATATGTACCAGGTGATGCATTGGCAATTCTTGCTGATAATCCAACCGTTGAAGTTGCAGCAATTGTAGCAGCATTGAAATTATCTGGAACAACTAAAGTTCAAACACCAGGATGGCATTATCAAGAAGGTGATCAACCAAACGCAACTCATATCACATTGACTCACATTTTAACCAAATGTTTTGACATTCATAATTGTAAACCAGAATTACTTCAATTATTACGTGACCATGCTAAACAAGCAGTGGAAAAAGAAAAGTTGACAGCACTCCTTGAAAAAGGTACTGGTAAATCAAACACTGAATTGGTTGCATTTTTAGAGTGTCATCATCTCATTGACATTTTAAAAATGTACCCAAGTGCACGTCCACCAATTGATGATGTATTAGCTCAATTAGCAAAATTACTTCCACGTTATTATAGTATTGCAAGTTCAATGAGTGAAAATGAAAAAGCAGTTTCACTTTGTGTTGCAGTTGTAAAATATTCACTTCATGGTAGTGATCGTGTTGGTATTGCAAGTACACATATGGCTGATCGTTTGAAAGTTGGTGATCAATGTTCAATTTTCATTAATAATAATCCAGATTTCCGTTTACCATCAGATGGTAATACACCAATCTTGATGGTTGGTCCAGGTACTGGTATTGCCCCATTTATTAGTTTTATTCAAGAAAGAAAAGCATTGGGTCACACTGGTGAAAATCATCTCTATTTTGGTTGTCGTCGTTCCGATGAAGATTTCCTCTACTCTAAAGAATTGGAACAATATAATGCAGATGGTCTCATTAAACTTTATACTGCATTCTCTCGTGAAACTTCACAAAAAGTTTATGTACAAAATCGTCTCTTGGAAAATGCTCTTGAAATTGTTGATCTCATTAATAAAGGTGGTCACATTTACATTTGTGGTGATGCTAAATCAATGGCACCACAAGTACATGAAACTTTATCATTAATTATTTCAAAACATATGTCAATGGATGAAGCTGATGCTCAAGCATTACTTCATAAATTAGAAAAAGATAAACGTTATCAAAAAGATGTTTGGTTTTAAAATATAATTAAAAATAAAATAAATTGAAATAATTAATAATAACCATGCGTGCTCTCAAATGACACCATATTTTTTATTTATTTTTATTTTTTATTTTTCCTAACTCCTATGGATGATTTTTCAAAATAAATTAAATTTTTGGAGTGATGAACCCTTTTAAAATTTTTTCGGATTTTTAACACTGTGCAGCTTTAAAAAAAAAACAACATAGATTTTATTTTTTAATAGCAAGTAGTAGCGCGACACATACACAATACTACGCTAGCGTTAATGTATATACAATGAAATTACTAAGTCATTATTTAAAGTAAGAACAAGATATAATATATGATCAAGTGTATGTGTGTATTGTATATATGTATATTAATATATTGATTATTTTACACAGTAATACTATTACAGTATTCTTTCAAACTACAAATCAATATGATTTGTATTTAATGTTATACTATTCATTTTTGTTTGCAGCAACGTACGCATTAGGATCAACTTTTGTAGCGATAACATCGATAAGAGACTTTTTCGGTGCATTTGAATTATTCTGGTTTTTAGTTATTGCAACCAATGCAATTGTTAGTTCAAATCATTTCTATGGTATAGTTAAAAATGTAATCAGATATGGTATTGCTGTAATTTTAGGATCAATTTTATCATATGTCAGTTTATGTATAGTTGGTCCAATATTATGGCCAATAGGTTTTATTTACTTTTTTATTATAGCAATTTCAGGAGGTATGTACATAGTACACCATCACTACACTACTACTCACCACAAACACTAACATACACATACAAATACATATAGGTTTTTTTATGTCATCGAAACTTGCACCATTTTATATATTTAAATTTCTATATTTGGTATTTTATTTCCTTTCATTTGAAGATATATTTAAAACATCATTTTATCAAGTTAGAGATCATTTATTATTTTCACTTGGTTCATTTTTATCGATGGCTTCATGTATAATTGCATGTTTTTTATTTCGTGTACCATTTGCAAATAATTTATACATTCAAACTTCAGTTAATATATTATTAAGAACAAGGTCATATTTGGATGAATTAAAAAAACAAGTTAATACTATTTTTTCATTTAAAAAAGAAGATAGATTTGTAAGTACCACCCACATATACATATGATATACACTACCATCACATAATTACTAATATTGATAAATTTATAGTATTATAAAGATATTGATGAAATTGGTAATAATGAATTAATTAAATTAAAAGGTAATTTAGAAAAACATTATCACGAATATAGTGAAAAATTAAATCATTTGGATGAAACTTTAAGTGATAGTAGATGTGAATATTGGGCAAAACATTATATAGTTCATTATGAAAGAATTCAAATTTTGTTTGAAAGAAATTTAAAGAAATTAATTACAGTTGGATTATCATTAAATAATGAAATTTCAAAAGATGTTTCAAATGAAATGGCACCGATATTACCATACATGAATACACTATTTGATGAAATTGAATTTATATTCACACAAATGGAACATCAATTAAAATATCAATTTATTCACAGTGACAAAAGTGGTTATTGTGAATGGTTTAAAAATCAAAAAGCAAGTGAATATTATAAACATTTAGATGAACAAGATGAAACGAGTAATCAAGCAGCATACAATTTAAATAATTTTGGATTCATTTATAAAATCGAAGAATTTGATAATGGTGATTCAACTCAATCTCATAAATATGGATCATTGGAATGGAATCAATTGGAAATTAATAAATCATTTATTAAAATTGATCAAGCAATTGCAAGTATAGATGAACTATTTGAAACAATTTATAAAGATGATGTACAGTTATTTCAACCTCAAAATCAAGATGGTGGTAATTCAATTTCAAAAATTTATGTATTGGTAAAAGCGTTTATTACATTTTGTTCAGAACAAAAGCTACTATCAAAAGAAGTGTTTTTAGTATCTTATCATAATAGTTTAAATAGAAATAAACCACAAGAATGGTTAGCATTAGTATCACAAGTTAAAAGATTTTACAAGTATATTAGTCATAAAAAAACAAAAGAAGATCAAGTTAAAGAAAAGAAAGAGAAAGAGAAAGAGAAAGAACCATGGAAAGTAATTGCAAAAAGATTTGTTATGGATAGAATGTTATATAATTGGGAATTTACACTTAAATATGCATTCATTTGTTCTGCTGGTGCAGTTGGTGTTCATGAAATTAAACATCATTCACATTATCAATTGTTTGAAATGTTTAATTGGGTTATGAATGTAATTATTGTTGCATCTGAACCGGAAGGTGCAATGTTTTTCCTAACTGTAGTTAGAGTAATTACAATTATAGTTGGTGGTTTTCTTGGATATAGTAGTGTAATTCTGGCAGAATTGGGTGGTAACGATGCAGCAAAAGGTTTAATTTATTGTTGGTATTCATTCGCTATTATATTTACATGTGGTGTATTATTAAATTATCAAGTATTTAAAAATATGATTACATGTATAGTATTCACTTATTCAACTGTATCAGTTCCATTGTATAATGATGGTACAAATATCATTTTCACACTATACCGTACTTTTTATGTTGCATTTGGATTCGCATTACTATATTTCTTTGCATTGATAGTACCATATTATGAGAATAGAATATTGGAAAAGAATTTATACAAAATACCTCATGCAATCATTCAAATTGTAGATTATATATTATATTATAATTTCAATTCATCGAGCAATCCAAAGTTATTATCAATTCCATATAATCAAACAAATGAACAATATACATTTACAAACGTAGATTATGGTCATAACAATAATGATAACATTAATAATAATGGTGATGAGTTTAAAGGAAGTGATAAAGTGTTTAAAATATCAAGTGAAAAGTTTTCAACTGTTGATATAGATAAATATAAAACTGTATTCTCTGAAAAGTATATTAGTTTACGTAGAATATTTCCAGCACAAAGAAATTTATTATTAAATTCAAATTTTGAATTAATGTTTAATCGTGATAAATATAAAACAATTGAATCAATGGTATTGGATATACAACATTTACATGACTTGTTTGGTGCGTTGGAATTCTTGGTTATTCAAGCAGATGCAACTGGATCAATTTCAAATTTATTAGTTTCAACAAATATTAAAGAACACGTTAAATTGTTATTTCAAGATTTAGAACATTCTTCATTATTGTTATCTAGATTCCCAATTGAAAAAGATAATATTGGTAGAGTATCAAGACCATCTTCATATCAACAATTGGATAATAATCAAGATCATTCAATTGAATTAATGAATTCATTAACCAACAATGTAAACAATGTAGCATCAGATTATAATTTAACAGTATTGGAACATCATCAATTAAATGCTACTCTATTTGTAATGTATAGATTTATCTATCACTATAAATTAATTTACAACAAATTAGTTGATCATAAAGAATTTATCGTTCACCAAGATAAACTTTATACGCTAAATAATAATAATTTTAGATCAAATGGTCAAGTAAATGAAAATGAAAATGAATTAAAAATTATATAAATTAACAATAACAATACCATACCATATATACAAAAATACATTCTTTATACAGTTAAATAAATTAATATAAATTATAATTACACACAAACAAGCTCGTTTGAAAAAGACAATGAAAAATTTTTTTTTTTTTTTTCATTTTTCAAAAAATCTTTTTTTTTATATTGCAATTTTATATTGGGTTGTGTTGTGCTTATTTATAATAATTTGTATATATAAAATAAAATGTTTAAATCATTTTTTAAAAAGATAGAAGAAACGTATGTTTGTAGATATGAATATATACAGAGGTAGAAAAGATCACTAGTATCTAACATATTTTTAAACGTTATATTATTATAGTACAGAATCAATTAAAGGTTCAATTTTATCTTCACCATCACAATCACAACAATCACAACAACCAATACAGCCACAACAACAACAACAAAATGTAACAGTAAATCAAAATATATCACCACCACAACAACAAGATGAAACTACATCATCAACCACAAATTATACATATGAAACAATTAAATCATTAAATCCAACAAATTTAAATTATCAACCAATGGTAGATGCAATTAAAGGATCATCAGTAGCACAAGCATTAAATAGTTCATTAAAATTAGAAATGGATACACTTAAAGAGATTGAAGTACCAGCATATGTATCAAATACAATGTCAACTTTAACATCATCAGTATCTGCTGTTAATCCATTATACAATATGAATCCACAATCAATTCCAAATGTATCACAAACAAAAGATAGTTTAAAAGAAGTTGATTTATATAATGGTACACTGCTACTAAGAAATTTTGAAGTTAAATTAAAACAAATTAGAATTAATGGCCAAATTCTAAGTGAAAGAGCTGAAGAAGTTGATAAAAAGTTTCCTGAATTAATTAAAGTTACTGCATATCAACATGATATTTGGAAGAAAGCAGATTTGGAATTTGCAAAATTAGCAGAAGTAAACTCACTCGTTGAAACCATACAATTGAATTTAGATTCAATAATTTCAAAAATTGAATCATTGGAAATTAATTTATCTTTGGATATTGATAATTATTTAGATAATGAGTTGGTTAAATGGAAAGATAGAAAAGAGTCTGAAATCATTAAATTTGATTCTTTAAAAAAGTATGTCATCCATTAAAATTATTAATTAATTAATTAAATATAATTATTTACTAATTTTTCTTGAAACAATGTGTACAGACTAGAATTAAATAAACTTCAAGAAGATTTATCAATACAACATCAAAGATTTGAAAGAGAAAAGATTTTAAAAGAAAGAAAAGATCTTGAATCAATTTTATCAGAAACTAATAATACTCAAAGAAAATCTTCAAATCCTCCAAAACCAATTTTAAATTCAAGTACAAATAGTCAGCAAGTTTTATCAAATAGTAGTGGTAGCACAAATTTAAATAATGGTAAAAGTAATTTAGTAGTAGATAATAGTAATAATAATATAGATAATTCAACATCAACAACAGCAGTAGCAACTACTATAGATAATATAGTTATAGAAAATACAGATAAACAAGAACTTGAATCATTTTTAGAAGATACTGAAAGTAAAGATGAAGTTGTTAATAATAGTGAAGATGATAAATTAATTTAAAAATAAAATAAAATATTTTTTTGTACAACCCCTTTGTTTATTTATTAATTATAAGTTGAATGTTGTGCGATGTTTACAATGGAAAACAAAAATTTAATGATTTTTCAACATTGTTACGTAATTGTTGTTGTTTGATAATTTAGTAGATTTGTTTGTATTTAAATATAGTAATGGAATAAAGATTCATTAGGTGAACCAACAAAATTATAGAAATTCATAACCTACTGGTGAATTAATATTACGAGCATTTGATGCCAATTGAACAATCTTGTTTTTTAACAACAAGTGCTTATGATGAAAAGTTACCAATTACTAATGGATTTACCTTGGATTTTTACCAACATCAACTGTACTAAATTAATAATCACCAACATACTCTAAATTGATGCATATGGAATCCTAGTAGTTGTTTAAACAATAATCTTTCTAATTTAATACCACTTTGTTTTGTATTAAATATATTTGATTGTGAACAACTAATTGAATAGTTATTAATAATTTTAATGATAACTATAATTTCATTTTATTCTTTTTTATTTAATGGGTTGATTTGATTGTTTTATTTATATTTTGATCATACTATTTATACTGTTTAAATTTTACAAAAAAAAATAGATATTTTTTAAATTAAGATATTATAAAAAGCCATAATTATAACCTTATTAAATAGATTATTTGAAAAGTTTTAAGCTGCTTCCATTTTATTTTTACGAATAAAAAGTAAAAAATTATCACAATGTTAAAAATATCTGGATTTTTAATGACGGTGTTTTATAAAAAACCACACACAATAAAATGCCTTTCATTTTATTATTTCAATATTTATACAAAAATAATATCAACCATGAAAATAATATATTTTTATTTATTTTTATGTTGTTTTAGTATTTTATTTGTTGTAAAATCACAATTATTTGCAAATACAAATAATGCTTTTTTAGTAACAGAAGCACCCGGATACATTAATGTGTATTCTAAATACCCAGAATCATCTGATAAAAATGTATGTACATACAATGAATTTAGAGTACTGGTGTTCAATAAAAACAATCAACCAATAACTTCAGTAACATCTGGTGTAAATGGTTTTGTAATTAAATTGATAAAACAAGATGGAGCATATTCAATTTACTCTTTGACATTTCCACAATTAAATGCTAATACAGGTGTGTATTCCCCTTCTTTTGTAGCTCATACAACTTCTGCAACTTATAACTTTGCTATATCTTTTCGTTGTTTAAGTAAGTAATTATAAATACATACAACACTGTAGTATTTTACATGCTTATAAACATATTAAATCTTTACATTGTCATTTTAGTACCTGATTATCAATCAGTTAATGTATATCAAAGTCAACCAGCACCAAGAAAAAATGGTTTAGATTATTGTACAACATTGGAGGTTACAGGATTAACCTTTTCGTTATTACAATTGGTTACAACTGATGGAAGGAAATTCAAAGGTGTTAAAAATCAATTTTGTATTGATTGGTCAAGAGAATATATCGAAACTCCACTTTCAGACTATTCATTAACTTTTGTATTTGATATTAAACAAGTTTCAATTGCATCATCTTCTGCTTTTAATGGTAATTATAATACATTTGTTAATCAAAACAATCAATAAAATGTAATATTAACAATTACGATCTTCTTACACAAGCATTGAGTGAAACTGATTCAATATCAAATAAAATCATTTATCCAGAATATGATGGTGGTATTTTAAAAGAAGTTGGGTATGGTTTAACACCATTGTTAACAGTTAAATGTAATTCATATTTAAATATTCCATATCAATATTTAGAATTTTCACCAGATAATGTAATAGTTGAATCATTTCCAATTTATGGCACAAAAGGTAATTTAACATTCATTATAAGTTCAGTAGGTAAACAATTACTTGTTGATCCAATGGCTGTTACAAGTAGGTTAAAATTTTACAATAGACCAAGTGGTATTAACGATCCATTAGTTGAAATTCATATTAGTAGTAAGCAGTAAATTATAAATGAAATGTATAATGTAATATATATATATATATATATATATAATTACTAATATAAATCTTTTATTCAGGTTATCCATTAACTAGTATAAATTCATTTTCTGTATTTGATGAAATACCAGATGAAGAATATTATTATTTTAGACATCAATTTGATCAATTGGAACTAAATTCAAATATTTATGATTTAAATTATGGTGGAAGTATAATTACTTTATCATGGCCTTTGGGTTTTACATTTGGTACAAATGCAAATTGTACAAATCATTTTGTAATTCAAAAAAGTCAACTTTCAGTATTACCATCACGTCAATATTGTGTTGATACATATCCATATAAATTAAATGTAAATTGTTTCACTGTTCAAAGTTCTGGTGCTAGTCAATCACCAACTGTTATTTCATCATATGAATTTATTAAAATACTAGATTCAATTTATATTTTAAGAATTAGTATTCAAGATTTAGCTGGTATATCTCTAATTAAAAGTCCATTTTTCATATCTAGTACAAATTATTTAGATTCATTAGTAAAAGGATCAATATTTGATGGTTTATATGAATTCATTGTAGATATATTTTTGGATCCAACAGTTACAATTATCAGTTTATTTGAACAAACAACTGTATTGAAATTAGGTGATTATATTAGATTACAACCTACAGTTTTACAATACAATTTACCATTGGTACTTTCAAATTCTATATACAATTCAAATAGTATTGGTTCAATTTCATTTACAGATAATAATTTAAATTTACAAAATGACAATTCATACAATTACATTTCATTTAAATCAGATGATTTCTCAATTGATAGACCAATGAATTTTGTATTACAAGATCCAATTTCATATAATAGTAAAACTGGTAAATCAACTAGATGGCCAATAGTTTATAATAGTACAACAGATTTATTCACTGCAAAATTTGTATTAGGAAAGAATAATTTATTTGGTCCAATAGATTATTTAATTGAAATTGCTCCAAATACATTTATATCAAGTACAGAATATGCGTATAGTTCATCACAGTTGATTGTAGAAAAAACATATTTAGATAATTATGGTCCAATATTTACAGATATTTTTATAAGAAGTAATACAATTGAAGATTGGGCAATAGTTGGTATGGATTTTATAATTAAAGATGATTATTCAGGTTTTAAAAATGGTATTATAACATTGACTGGTTCAGTAGATAATTCAATTTATAATTTCACTTTTAAATATTCAGATTTAGTTGATGATTTAATTAGTTTAAATATAAATACAACATCACCATGTATAACACAAGTTTATCAAGTTACTTTCGTACAATTATTTGATAATAATGGAATTGAATCAAGATTTGAAATTATGCCAAAATCACAAATACCACAACCAACTACAAATCCATTTATCAACTTTTTATCAAAATATGAAAAGTATGTTATACCATTTACTTGTTCTGGTTTAATTGATCCAACACCGCCAACATTGGTTAGTTTTAAATCTTCAGTTTCTACAATTGATGTTGGTGCGTCAAGTAGATCAATTACGTTTGAATTTGAAGCACAAGATATAGAAAGTGGTCTAAAGAATGGCCAATACCCAACTGTTTATTTAACAACTAATAAAATGGAAATTGCACAATGTAAATCATCAATTTATTCAATTAGTTCAACAAATGCCAAATATCATTGTTTTGTTAAATTACCATATGGATTTGGTAATGGAAGAGATGTATTGGTATCTGTTTATGGTTTTATTAATAATGGTGGTTATTTTAGTGGTTTTGATAATCAATATTTAAGTGTTAATTTCAATTCATATTATAAAATTACAACTACATTTACATTGAATTTTCAACCATTAATTTCTTCAAATAAACCATTGACTTCATTAGATGATACATTAGTATTATATGGTAGATCATTTAATGATACTTCTAAATTATCAATTACATATTTGGATGATCCTCAAGGTCAATTAATTTCAATAACACCCACTACTATTCATCCAACTGTTTTAATTGTCCAAGGTATTAAACAAACTACAAAACCATACATTGTATCTGTTTTAACAAATGCTGGATTATCATCAGCTCCATATACTGTTTATCCAACATTTTTCAATACAACATGGACTCCATTAGATATCATTATTACACAAACTCCTACTACTACAACTACTCCTACCACAAGTGGTAGTAGTATTGGTGGTAGTAGTATTGGTAGTAGTAGTTCAACAACATTAAATAAATGTCCAGGTAAACCAGAATGTGGTGGATCAAATCAAGGTAATTGTGTTAATGGTGTATGTATTTGTTTTTCACCATGGGTTGGTAATGATTGTTCATCTCGAGTTATAATTGTACCACAACCAAATACAAATACAACTGATCCTTCAATTGAAATTCCAATTATTAATGAAAATAATGGTGATGATATATTATTTAAATCATTGATTTCAATTGTATCAATTAGAGAATTAGATTTCAATGGTAATGAAATTAAATCATTTACATTTGATAAATGGATATACAATGAAATTAATTCAAAAAATAATCAATATACAACAAATATAACAACATCATCATCATCTGATCAAAATGTGTCAACAACAAATATTACAGTTACGTTGGAATGGTTTGATGTAGTTACAATTATTAATTTTGCAGAATCAAATTTAACTATGAATCCATCAACTATTAAATACACAATTGAATTTACAGAATACCCTTTTAGTAGTCCATTAAATCAATTACAATTAATATTATCAGCATTATTTGAATCATCAAAATCAATTGATATATGTTCATCAAAAGAATTTGGAAATATAAGTGAAGGTTTAGATAACTATTTAAAAATTCAAATTGATGATCATTCATTATATGGTAGATTTATTAAACGTGCTATTGTTGATAATAAAGTAACAACTATATCTAATTCATTATTAGATTCTTCATTTAATTCAATTTCAAGTGCATCACAATCACAATCATATGTTGGTATTAGTATACCTTGGTTTAAATCTGTTGCAATTATTGATCCTGATTTCAGTGTGTTGGTCAATAGTAATCCAACTTCTAATAATGATGAAAATTCAACTTGTAATTTCAAATCAAATAAATTATCAAATTCACAATTAGCTGGTATTATTATTGGTACAATTGCATTTGTTGCTGTAATTACAATTTCTGCTGTATACTTTTATATAAAAAAGAAAAAAGATGGTAAATTCCTTTTATCAATGGGTAGAAAGTTGAAAAATATGAATTAATAAATCATAATATTCCCATATATCTTTAAAACCATTTAAAATCAATCCCATTAATTTTCCATTTTCAACAGTTAACTATAAAATAATCGAATTTGATTTAATTGCAATTGACAAATATTTAATAAATCTTTTGAACCATTGAAATCATCAATTCGATTTATTTTAATTAATTTTTTTGAAATCTCAGTTTACAAAACACGCAACCTTATTAAGAAGGAATCAGGTTTTTTTTAAATAAATCAAAATATAACTGTCTAACTATTTTAGCTTATTAAAAACTAATTTCCTCAAACACAACCACAACCACAACTATGATGTTATCCATGGTTTTTCTTTTTAACCAATTGCAAACTCATAGCGTTTACAAATGAATGTGTGACAAGAAAAATGAACAGATATACTTGAAGCACCAGAAAAATCATTAGTTAAAGACTAAAGGTTAATGATCAAAATAAGTCATGGAACATAATACAATAGGTCAATCTTTTCCTGATTTTCCTGGGATAGAGATAGGTAAACTTAACATTTAATTAATAAACCTATTATTATTGCATATTATTAACTATATTCTACAGATTATTTGGGTTATCATATGATTTTTATAATACTACCTTGGGCATGCCTCCAACTAAGAAGAAAACTCGCCGATTGGATAACTACACAAACTTATGACGTTTTTGTTACCCCACCATTTAATATAAATAATAACAACCAATAATATAAATATAATATAAATTTAAAATGATTATGATTCGAATATTTAGGTACCATTTAGAATCATTAATAAACACATCATTTTTTTTTTTTTTCCCAATTATTACTTTTATCAGTTTTTAAAAAGTCCTTGTATTTATTTATTTATCTCGAATCATGTGTTTTACTTGTATTTTTATTTTTTATTTAATGATAAAGCTCATTATAAATATATGGTGCAAATTTATTAAAATAATAATTTGGTTGTTTTTATGATAATGATTTTTTATTTATTTACTAATATAAAAAAGAGTGGGGTAGGATTTTGTATATTTGATGTTAAAAATATATATTTTTAATACGAAGAGATAAAACAAGTATTGTATTTTTTCTTCTATAAAATATATATAAATTAAAAAAAACTGTTAAAATTATTATTATAAATAAACTTTTTTTCTTTTTTTATTTTCATTTTGATTATCAACAAATTATTTGTTTACTAATAAAAAAATGAAAATTAATATTAATTTCATATTTTTATTTATAGTTTTGTTAATATGTGTATGTAAAAGTCAAAATATTTTAGAAGATTATAATCCAATTCATTTTGCTGGTCAAGCTGCTTTAGAAAAAGATTGGCCACTTCAAGGTGATGATTATTTAACTGTTATCAAAGGTGGTTTATGTAGTATACCTGTTGTTGGTGCAATGGTTGATGCTGTATTCAGTGTTATATGGGGGAAAATATTTCCAAAAAAAGAAGATCAATTTGTAACGTATGTTATTGTATTAAATTTATTAAATATATATATCATTTATTAATTGTGTTTATTTAAAAAACAGAAAAGAAGAGTTTGAAAAAAGAGTTACAGGATTAATGAATGATATGCGTAATTTTACAATTAAATATACAAATAAAGCAATTGAGCAATCTTTAATTGATACTTCAAATTTACAATTAAAAGTACTTTATGAATTATCTGAAGAGTATCAAGTACATCTTAAAATATACGCACATCAAATGAGAACAAACAAAGAGACAACAACAACATTTAAAAGAAATTTCCCTGGAATTTATTATTTAATCTTTTATAAATTAAAAGGTATTTATTGCTGCTACTACTTGTACAAGGTAATTTACTAAAAACTTTAAATATCACTATATATAGAATTATTAGTAATGTTTGGTGATGATGCAAGAATTCATTTATTTGGAAAACTTTATGTTGAAACATCATTTCTTTATCAAGCGCTGTTAAGAGATAGTCATTATAATGGTGTAAATTATGGAATTAATCCAGAGATTATTAAAGGTTTAAATGTACAAAATGTTACTATTGATAATTATGCACAAAGAACAAGTGATCATTCATGTCAAGTAGTTACAAATTATGGAAATTTATTAAGTAAAATGATTGAATTAATTAGTAAAGAAAATCCAAAATGTTTAAAATTTAGAAATGATCCAAAATGTGATAATGGAGGTTACTCAATCCCACAATGGAATTCTTTAATTTCATTAATCCATTATTCAGATTTAATACTAAATACTGGAACTAGAATAAGAAAAGATGGAAACAATGTTATCAAAGAAGAATATATTAAATATTTACCACCAATGATTAATATCACAAAACAACCACCAAAATTAACATATACAATTGATTTTAATTTACTTGGAAAGGTAGTTACCAAAGGTGAAATTGGGTCACATGATTTTGATGGTAATTCACAATGGACTTGTTTCGTTACAGATTCAGTTGGTTATATATATACTGGTAATAAAAATATGTCAATTCAACAAGCACCTAGATTTGTAGATTCTAAAGAACAATTGACATATGGTGGTGCAGGAGAATATCATAAAGATGCCAATTATGCAATATTTGGTCAGTCATTTCAATTAAATCCAAAAGTTAAAAGTGTAAAAATTAGAATTTATTTTACAACAACACATTTATTTAATGATTATGATAATCGTTTTGAATTTAGATTAATAGAAGCAAAAGGTAATGAAGGAGATTATTTTATTTTGGATTCTTTTGTTGGTAATGCTGTTAGTCAAAATTCTTATCCAGGTCATTATGATATGAATTATTACCTTAATCCAAAATCAAAATTAAAATCTGCAGATCCATATGAACATGTAACTATATTCAAAGGTAAAGGTAAAGTAACACCTCGTTACTATATAGAGACTGGTTGGTTTAATTTAAAAAAACAAAAGATCATGGCATATGTAAAACCAAGAGGCCAATTCTCTGTAAATCTTTTAACATTAGAATTAATTACATCAGATGAAAAATATAATTAAATGGTACAAGTTCAATAAATATATTATAATGATTTTTCAAATAAAACAATAATAATAATTATGAATCTATTTCTTGCAAAATCTTTAATTGATTTTATTGGTTCTCTACATAATGACTCTTTTTACCAACTTTTGATAAATATATTATCCAACATTCTTTACAATTTCAAAGTGATTCTTTTCATTGATAAATTTCTTATTTTCTAATCATTATTTATTGTGTTGTGTTGAAAATGAAAAATATAAAATTTAATTTTATTGATAACCAAAAGAAAGTACATTATGTATAGAACAATTACCAAATTCAATTAAAGATTTATATAGAAATAGATTCATTGAAAATGAATTTACACTTGAAAAGATATATTGTCCAAATTCGTTTGGAATAGATTTAAAAAAGATGAAGTAGATGGATATAAAGAAATTTTTAAAATTGAACAATTGGAATCACATATAAAGGAATTAACATTTAAAATTATTATATATATAATCACACAATCAAAATTACAACATTTAGTAGATTGTAAATTCAAACCTGTTAAATGTGGGATTAATTGTAATAAAGTGAATTGGTACAACAACAATTGGTTGATCATTATAAAAATGAATGCCAAAATCAAATAAAATAATAACAAATTAATAAATAAATGGAAAAAGAATTTGATGACGTGTTCAAAAGATATTATCCAAATATTTCCGACCTTTTTTTTATTTTTTTTGTTTTTCTTTTTTTTTTTTAAGAAACATTTGGTGTGGAAAGAACAATGAAAATATTAATAAATTTAACAATATAATAACACACACTCAATATATACACGTTTATAAATAAGAAACTCACATAAATATGGATATTTGGACAACAAGAGACATTTTAATTACAAGTAGCAAAGTATTGAATTCAGTTGCATTAATTTCCTCCCCTCTATGGGTTATTGGTTCCCTATTTGCACTTGGCATGGCATGTGAAAAGAATTCTCCTTACAATATTAGATTATTATATGGTTGTATTATATCAGTTATTTCAGGTCCTTTTGCACTATTATATACACTTATAAAACAATATTATGGTGATAAATCAACTTTGGTAGCATTTATTCCATTCATACCATTAGTATCATACATTGTTTGTCTTTATTCACAAAAAAAAAAGAGAAATTAATAAAACTATATCGTAACAATATAAAAATACTTTTAAATCTCAACCAATTCTTTAAAAAATTGTTGAATTTTGTTAAAAATTTACATAAAAAATTATTTTTTTTGTGTTAATACCCTTAAAAGTGGTGGTTTTTATTAGTTAATTTAAAACCCTGAATTACTTTAAATAGTAATAAAGGGGTTGATTTGTTTTTAAATTTTTGTTGTTGTTTTGTATTTTTTTGTTTTTGTTGATGATGTTTATTGATTTATTTGAAAGTTGGTCCTAATTGAGCAATATGGAACCAAGTTCAGGGATAACAATCTTCATTAAATTGTTGTTCCATTTCTTACTAACTTTTTCCAAGATGTTGTGGATCCTAATTGTATTGACAAATTGAATTGAATCAGGTGAAGTTAAAAGATTGCTCATTTCTTATCAATCTTGTTACATTCTTGAATATACTATCCCAATCATACTACTTCCATAATTGCTGCTGCTGTATTTGCTACCCACCCATCATTCAATTTGTTCAATATTTGTTCATCCTAGAAACTCTTGAGAGATTTGAATATCTCATTCTTGTAATAATAATAAGCTTTTGTATAAAATTAAAGGGCTATATTATTATGTTAATTATGTGATCTTTTATTTAAGCATAAATAACATATGTACTTAATATGAGAAAAGGTAATAAAGCAAAATGTTTATTATTATAATATTTATTTGTTTAATATTGTTTGATTATATATATTACTTTTTAAAAAGGTAATTTGACAACATTCCGACCAATACATCATCAGCTCTAGATGGTGTATAGGTGGATGTGACTTAATATTTATTGTTTTTAGTTTGTTTTTTTATTTTGTAATGAATATATTTTTTTTTTTTATTATTACCTTAAAAGAAGATAAAATACCATCCTTCCCAACAGATTTAACACTAAAACTAGGTAATTATATATATTTGTGGACGAGGCGTGAGAGTTTATTAAATAAAATTAGTTATTATTTTAAGTTGTTGTTATCTTGTTTTAATTATTTGTTTGATTATTTGTTTTTGTTGTAATACTATTATTGATTGGTTTTTTGGTCTTGAACAAATTTTGCTCTGAGTACAGTACCGATTTAAATGATGGAAAGTTTATTCTATTTATACTATTCTAATTATTAATACTGTGTTACGTAATTATTTTGAAATACTTGATAGGCATTCTGGAAACATGTTCAATGGATCATTTGCATTATTTGAATTTATTATTTGAATTTTGAATATAAATTGATTATTTACTTAACTATATATGCACACGCTCTATCACACTTGTAATAGTATGGATGCGTACTATTACTTATAAATTTATTAAACTATTAATAATCAAATGCACAAACTTAATTAACAAATAATAAATATAAAATACGATTATTTAAATATAACCTTTGACTTTAACTGTAAATATAAGATGATCTTTTTA
>JABXES010006836.1:0-54071 GCA_013375695.1 Dictyostelium brefeldianum | reverse complement strand
AAATTTTTTTTTTTTAGTTATTTTTTTTTTTTTTTTATTTAATATTTCTAATTTTTTTTTTTTTTTTTTTTTTTTTTTTTTTTTTTTTTATTTTTTCAAAATTTTTTCAAAAAAAAAAAATAAAAAAACTAGTTGAGATAATGCGCATTGTATATTAAAAAAAATAAAATAAAATAGCTTTAATAAAATCTCAAACAAAATAGATAAATAAATATATTATAGATAAATAAATAAAATAAAGAAAGGAGAAAAAAGACGATTGTTTGTCTTTTTTTATTTTTAATGTACAACAATGGATAAATCATATAATTTTAGTAGCACCAATTTATCAAATTCAAATGGACTTAATAATAGTATAAATAGTAACAATGTAAATGGTGTATCAACTAATGATAATAATAATAGCAATAACAATAATAACAATAAAAATAATAATAACAATACCAACAATCAACATCAACAAGTAAAAAAGAAGGAAAAATTTAACAATAATAGTAGTAGTAAAAATAAATCATTTTTTGGTGAAGAAAGACATAAAGATAATGCAACACCAGATTTACAAAAAACAAAGATTGCAAAATGGAGAATGAGAGAAAGAGTAAGCGTGATAATAAACTAATTAGTGTTAACATATTAATTTATCATTAATACTAATACGCTTTTTAACGCCACTTACAGATGAAAACAGTTAGTGTTGCATTAGTATTATGTTTAAATATTGGAGTTGATCCACCAGATGTAATTAAAACATTTCCATGTGCAAGAATGGAGTGTTGGATTGATCCATCATCACAACCACCACAAAAATCATTGGATTTAATTGGTAAAACATTGCAAGCACAATACGAAAAATGGCAATCAAAAGCAAGATACAAGCAAAGTTTAGATCCAACAGTTGAAGAAGTTAAAAAACTTTGTTTATCATTGAGAAGAAATGCAAAAGATGAACGTGTACTATTTCATTATAATGGTCATGGTGTTCCAAAACCAACAACCAATGGTGAAATTTGGGTATTCAATAGAAATTTCACTCAATACATTCCATTGTCAATTTATGAACTTCAAACTTGGATGGGCACACCTTCAATCTATGTATTTGATTGTTCAGCTGCAGGTTTAATTATAAATTGGTTTAATCAATTTGCTGAACAACGTGATAAAGAATTGGAAAGATTTAGTAATAATAATGGTGGAAATAACAATTCAACAACAGGTGGTAGCGGTAATCCAACTAGTAATAATGTTGGTATGAATGCAAATAACAACAATAACAATAGTAATGGTGGTAATGTAAATTCAAACAATAATTCAAGTAATAATAGTAATACAAATAGTCCAAATATGAGTTCAACCAATCAATCAACACAAGGTGGTACAGCAACAGGATCATCACATCAACGTGATTGTATATTGTTAGCAGCATGTAGTGCAAATGAAATACTACCAATGAATCCAGACTTTCCAGCAGATATGTTTACAGCATGTTTAACAACACCAATTAGAATTGCATTAAGATGGTTTTGTAGTCATTCCATATTAACTGGTATTACACCAGATATGTTAGATCGTATCCCTGGTAATCTATCAAGTAGACGTACACCATTGGGTGAATTAAATTGGATTTTCACTGCAGTAACCGATACAATTGCTTGGAATGTATTACCAAGACACTTGTTTCAAAAGTTGTTTCGTCAAGATTTATTGGTTGCAAGTTTATTTAGAAATTATCTATTGGCAGAAAGAATTATGCGTTCTGCAAATTGCACTCCAATATCATGTCCAAGATTACCACCAACATATCAACATGCAATGTGGCAAGCTTGGGATTTAGCTGCAGATTTAGTTATTTCACAATTACCAACATTGTTGGCTGATCCAAACGCTGAATTCAAGAGTAGTCCATTCTTTTCAGAACAATTGACTGCTTTTGAAGTTTGGTTGGAATTTGGATCAGAACATAAAGATCCTCCTGCTCAATTACCAATTGTATTACAAGTATTACTTAGTCAAGCACATCGTTTACGTGCATTGGTATTGTTGGGTAAATTTTTAGATCTTGGACCTTGGACAGTAAATTTAGCATTGTGTGTTGGTATATTTCCATATGTATTGAAACTGTTACAATCACCTGCAGGTGATCTACGTCATATCCTTGTATTTATTTGGGCAAAGATATTGGCACTCGATAAATCATGTCAATTAGATTTAGTTAAAGAGAATGGTCATTCCTATTTCATTAGTGTTCTTTCATCACCATCAATACCAGCAGATCAAAGAACAATGTCTGCATTTGTACTATCTACCATTTGTAATAATTGTAGACCAGGTCAAAATGCATGTCTCATTGGTAATTTGCTACCAATTTGTCTATCACAATTGAATGATCCAGATCCAATGGTTAGACGTTGGATGATACTATGTATGGCTAAAATGTGGGAGAATTTTGAAGAAGCTAAATGGGCAGCCATCAAAGAGAATGCACATGAAAAACTATGTCTATTGCTTACAGATGTTTCACCAGAAGTTAGAGCAGCTGCAGTTGTTGCATTGGGCGAATTGATTGGCGGAGCTGAAGGTAGTGAACAACGAACAAACATTGAGTTAAATTTAGCGCTAACATTGGCTGTAATTACAGCAGATTGTTCACCAATGGTTAGAAAAGAATTGGTTATATCATTATCACGTATTGTTTCAAGTTATGAAAGTAATTTTGTACAAGTAGCACAAGAAATTGCATCTGAAGAAAGATTACGTGCGATATACGAAGCTAAACGTTTGGAGGAAATTAGAAAATCTAAAAAACGTCCATCAAACAATGGTCTTGCCGACAGTAATAACAATGTTAACAATGATTTATATGGTAATGGTTCACAAAGTTCAGTGTATGGTTGTTTATGGAAAATAATTTTAAATCTTTGTACTGATCCATTTGATCAAGTTGCAAACCGTGCTCAATCAATTGTAAAAAGAATTTCATCAAAATTCTCATTGGAAGAGTTAATGTCACATAATTTAATTAATCGTACAAATTATAATGGTGTTGGTAACGGTTTTATGAATAGTAGTAATGGTAATTTAAATAATTTAAACAATAGTAGTGGTGGTAGTGGTTTTAATGGAAGTGTAAATGGTAATAATAATAGTAATTTAAATAATAGTAATAGCTCAATTAGGAATACATTTGTAAATATTTCACGTATAACTAATAGAGATCCAAGATCACCAACTAAAGCAAAATTGGGTGCACAAAGATCACCAATTTTAACTTCATCACAAAGTAGTGGTTTAAATAATAGTGGTAATAGTAATAATAACAATATAAATAGTAGTGGTAGTAGTGTTGTAGGTGGTATTGGTAATCAATTAGTAAATACATTTTCATCATTATCATTATCATCATCGTCAAGTAGTAATAATAATAATTTAAATAATAGCAAAAACAACAAAATGTCACAGTCAACATCTGGATTAATGGGATCAATGGGTGGTCAAACATTACCAAATGATTTTTTAATTTCCGATTTAATGCCATTTGAAGAGGATGAACTTTATTCAGATTACTATGAATGGAGTTGTAATTTCTTTTCAAAACCAATGATGCAATCTACAGGTGAGGATTTGGAATCCTTTGAAAGCATTGAAAAGAAATGGAAACGTCAACGTAATGAAATTATAATTCAAGAATCAAAAGAACAAGTATCCAACATTATTCAATCACCACCAAAATCATTTTCACAAATGTCAATTTTTGCAGAAAGCAATGGTCAACCAATTTCTCATTTACAATTTCATCCATTTGATAATATACTAGTGGTATCTGATGGTTTGGAAAATATATCGGTTTGGAATTACGATGATGGTGTTAGAATAAATGCATTTAACAATTGTAATATGGCAGGTACTCATATCACTAGTATGAAATTGGTAAATGATTATGATCCATCAATGATTATCACTGCTGCTGATGATGGGGTTGTTAGAATTTGGCGTGGATATGAATCAGCAGATACATTGAAAATGGTTTCATCATGGAGAGCATTCCCTGAATTTGCAACAACAGGTTCAGACCCAATTGGTCGTTTGGTTTTAGATTGGAAAGGTGATTCTGGTTTGGTTTTGGTATCAGGTGATACACCAGATTCACCAAAAATTAGAATTTGGGATGTTGAAAGAGAATTGGGTGTTCAAGATATATTGATTGGTACAGATTCAGTGGTAACTTGTATGTCAAATGAAAAACGTGGTCCATTATTTTCAGCTGGTTTCTCTGATGGTCTAGTGAAATTATTTGATCAAAGAATACCCGGTAAATATAGTTGTGTATCAACATTGACTGAACATAAATCATACATTGTAAACGTATCAATGCCAGCTAGTCTTGGTGGTAAAACAGTTGTTTCTGGTAGTTCAACTGGTGAAATTAAATTTTGGCAACATTCTTATGAATGTTCATCGACAACCATTCTTAATAATGATGTAATATCTTCATTTTCCGTTCATGAATATGCTCCATTGATTGCTTGTGGTTCACAAAATCAAAGAATTAAAATTATGAATTTCACTGGTGAAGAAGTTTGTACAATTCGTTATCATGATGGTTTCCTTGGTCAAAGAATTGGTCCTGTTTCTTGTGTTGCTTTTCATCCTTATAATATTTTAATGGGTGCTGGTGCTACTGACAGTATAGTTAGTATTTATAATTCTGGTGATTCAAAATCAAAATCAAATGTTGATTGGTAAATCGATATACTATAACACTCAAATACATACATACAATTAATTAATATATAACAATACATTCATACATACATACATACAACAACAACAACAAATACAATAGCAATCAATCGATCAATATATAATTTATAAACAATCAAAAAATAAAAATTCAAAAAAAAAAATATTATCCATTCATTCATTTAAATCACAAAAAACAAATTGATCTTTTTTTATTTTTTTGATCAAATGAACCAAAATCTGGTGAATTAATTAACGACTTCATTAAAATTCTTCAATTTGATCAACATATTATTGTTAAACAATAACTTGTACTACATGCTTATAAACACTTCCCTACTACCTGAAATTAAATTAACAAATAAATAAATAAATTTTTTCCTCTCTACTTCACTAGTTTTTGTCGGTGTTGGCGACAGAAATTACCGTGAAAACTTCGATTTACGGGGAGAGGTTTTGAATTTTTTTTGAATTTGGGTGCTTGGTCGATTAGATTTTATTTTTTCCTCCAATTCTTTGTTTATTCTTGTTCACCATGTTCATTTACATCTTTCATTCATACAATAGTCATACTTCCAACAATGTTATCATCAATATTTTACTCATTTTTAACAATACATCCAACATTCAAAAAAAAACTTAAATTTATTATGTATTTGTCATATAAAAAAAAGTGATTATTATATTTACTAAACAATAAAAAACATCACAAACAAAAAAAAATATATTTTTTTCAAAATCAAATTTACCCGGGGAACACATTTCGTTTTTACTAATCGGGTAATGAATATTTTTATTAGAAGTATTATTATTATGATGTATACAACACATAAAATATTTTCACCATATAGAATAATTTTAAATATTCCTATGAATATTCTATATATAAATATATTTATATATAGAATATTCATAGGAACTAAATAAAAAATCGTATAAATTTTAAATTTTTTTATTAATCATTCCAATCAAATCAATTAATACAAGCAACAAATATAAAATATATAATATATAATAAATAATAAAAAAAAAAACGGAATGACATCAAGTAATAATAATAATGATAATAGTTTTCAATTAATTAGAAATGCAACATTTTTATTAAAATTAAATGGTAAAAAAATATTAATTGATCCAATGTTAGCAGAAAAAAGAAGATACGATGGATTTGAAGGAACAATTAATTCACATATTCGTAATCCAACGGTTGATTTACCAGTACCAATTGAAAGTTTAATGGATTTTGATTCAATCATTGTAACTCATACTCATCCAGATCATTGGGATGAAATTGCAATTAAAACATTACCAAAAGGTAAACCATTATATTGCCAAAATGGATCTGATGGAAAATTAATTAGAGATGTTGGTTTTACAAATGTAATTGTATTAAATGAAAATGGTTCAACTAAATTCACTGATGATATTGAATTTCATAAAACAACATGTCAACATGGAAGTGATGAAGCTTATGCAAATCCTCAATTAGCTGAAATATTAGGTGAAGTAACTGGTATTGTATTTACAAGTAATTCAAATAAATTTAAAAATATTTATATTGTTGGTGATACAATTTGGACTGATGGTATTAATCAAGTAGTTGAAAAATATAAACCGGAGTATGTAATTGGTAATTTTGGATTTGCTCAATTAATTGGATTCGGTGCAATTATAATGGGTAAAGAAGATGTTGGTAGATTCTCTTCTATCATTCCAAAAGATTCAACTATTATCGCTGCTCATTTAGAATCAATTAATCATTGTGTATTATCTCGTAATGAATTATCTGCCTATGTTACCGAAAATAATATTAAAAATACAATTATTCCAAATGATGGTGATATTATTAAATTACTTTAAACGCGTTAATGTGATTACCTAAAATAATAAAAGTTTATTTATATTTGTAGATGCATCTAAATTAATTATTAATCTTCACTTAAATCTTCATCTTCATCGCCAAAATAAGAATCTTCTCTACTTTCGTCTAAATCTAATTGATGATTATCTTTTTCTTTGATTTTATCATACTTATTTGAAATTTTTGAAATTACATTAACAGATTCCCTAAGTTCTTTATTTGATATAGGTGTTGGATAATATGATGACGATGATGGTTGTTGTTGATTCTTTTTACCTTTAACACTCTTTTCAGCTGATTTTAATTTTTTACTACTATTTTGAGATCTAGTTATATAACCATCCCAATAATCTTTACCAACTTTATTTTCAATATCTTTACCACTTTCTGATAAATCAACATGAACTTCACTAAACATTTTATCAATGTCTCTAGCTTCAACTGAATCATTAAATAAATCTCCATCGTCAGAATCTATATCTGATGAACCAACATATGAAATCTTTTTCTTGTTTTTGAATGGAGTTGCATCAAATAAATCTTTTTTTGGTACAAGTGTATTCATTTCTGTGATTTGTCTTAATTTTCTTTTACCCTTGTTTGTATTTAATTTAGTTTTCATTGAAATTGGTGATAATTGTTTAGAGGTGGTTGATGATGATTTCTTTGGATTTGGTGATTTGAAATTACTGTTATGTTGTTTTTGACATTGTTCTGCTGTTTTAGTTTCAACATATTCAGATACTCTATCCCAATAATTGTAATCCGTAGTTTTCAATCTATTTGTAACTTTTTTCAACTTTTCAATTTCATTTGGTGACCATACATTTGGATCAATAATGATTTTTTCATCATTACCATTGTAATCATTATCATGATCACTGTTATCACTACTACTATCTGCATCTGACATAGGTGGTGTTACTATTTTACTACGTTTACTAACTACGGGTGGTGGAATTGATGGAGTTGATTTCTTGGTGTTAGTGGTGTTGGTGGTGGTGGTAGTGTTGTTGTTTGATTTTGTTTGTGTTGGGGTGGCTGATTTTTTCGCAAGTTTAGATTCTTCAAAAAGATTAAAGTAACTAGCAGAATCAGTGGTTGATAATAATGCTTTAGTTGATCTTCTCGGTGGTAATTCAGGTATTGGTGAATCTCTTAATGAACTATATGATCTCCTTTGTCGTATTTTATTTACTTTTTCTGAATATCTTGGCTTTTCTTCTTCTCTTTCTTGTTGCTTTGGTCGTTGCTTTTTAACAGTTTGTTGTGTTGGTGGTTTTATTGGTGGTTTTGATGATTCTGTAGTTTGTTGTACCTTATTATTAATATTATTATTATTGTTGATGGCTTTGTTGGTGTTGTTTTCATTTGAAGAATCATCTATATTATTTAAATGTGAGTTTAGTTGATATGATCCTTCTTTAGCTCCAACAGTGAGAGTTTCAATTTTAAAATTTTTCTTTGTCCAAAATAATATTTCTTTTTTTGTGAGTTGTGGTGGGTAATTGCCATCTTTATCCAATATTATTGATTTAGTTTTAAGATATTCTAAATACTTTTCTGTTTCACTATTATCATATTCTATATATTCATCATATTCTATATGTTCATTAGATTCAATACGTTCATCTTCTTCTGAATCTGTATCAATATTAATGACTGTATCATTATTTTTGTTATTTGGTGTTTGTTGTTTTGGTGTTTCTTTAGGTGTTTGTTTTGATGTTTGTTGTTTTGATGTATGTGTAACTTGTTGTTTTGGTGTTTTTTGTGTTTGTTGTTGATGTTTTGATGATTTTGGTTGTTTTGGTCGTTCTTCTTCTTCTTCTTCCTCTTCCTCTTGCTCTTCTTCTTGTGTATTATTGTAGTGTATATTTGAATGTATATGTTTTCTATCTGATTCAATTTCAATTTCTTGTCCTTTTTTATTTTTTAATACCATTCTTTATTGTATGTTGTTTTTATTATTATTTACAGTGTTGTATGTATATGTTGTTATTATTTGTTGTTCATTGCAGGTGTCAATGTTAATTTAAAAAAAAAATTAAAAAAATGAAAAAAAATTTTAATTTTAAAAAATAAAAAAAAGGGGGTAAAAAACAAATAAAACTATTAATCTTCTTTTTATTAATGATCATTATCAACTCACCCAATTCACTTCTTAATATTTTAATTAATAAATATTCATACTCACCAATGGATTTATGACTTATTATTAAAAAAAAAACCGAAATCATATGATCTTTTTCAAAATTTGATATTATTCACAGTATTAATTAATTAGCCTGAGCATTATGACTTGAATAAGTCAATGATTATTTAATATGATTAATTTTAAAAACAATCAATCATAAGACTTTATTTACAATAAAAAAATCTATGTAAGTGTAGCGTAACCGGGCGAAAATTTTACTTTTAAAAAAAAGTAAAAAAAAAAAAAAAAAAAATTGCGGATTGCTATGTCAAAAAAATAAAAAATATTTTTTTCTCTTTGTCATTTACACACACTACCCGGACATATTAAATTATAGTTTATATTAAGATGGTTAGCAGCAAAAAAATCGTACGTAAGATTTATTTTGACATTGTGTGTTAGGTTTAATTCTTTTTAAAAATATGCTTTCACGGTAATTATTTAAATCGGTCTTTAAACAAACATAACAGTAAAAATATTATTATACATATAAAAAAAAAAAAAAATACACAAAAAAAAAATACGAGAAATTATCGGTTCTCTAAAAAAATAATGGGTCGACATAGATTACTAATACCCAATAATTAATTAATTATCAATCAATTATCAATTTACAATTGGAATTTAATAGAAGAAATCAGGTGAAAACATCGGCCAAAAAATTGCCTTGGTTATGAAATCAGGTAAATCCCAACTTGGTACTAAATCAACCATCAAAACTATCAGATCAGGTAAATCTAAATTAATTATTTTAGCCAACAATGTCCCAGCCATCCGTAGATCTGAAATTGAATACTACGCTATGTTAAGCAAAACCACCGTCCATTTATACGCAGGTAACAATGTCGACTTAGGTGTTGCTCTCGGTAAACATTATCGTGTTTCAGTTATGTCCATCACTGATGCAGGTGACTCTGATATCTTAACCTCACTCGGTGCCAAATAAATAATTTACACTAATAAATAAATTATTTAATTGTTATATAAAAAAAAAAAGTAAAAATTTATATTTCTATTTTTATTTCATTGATCGTAACATTGTAATGTTTTTGTATTTTTATATTCATTAATAACTTGATGACATACCATAAGGTTGATATGCAACAAACAAATAAAAATGAAATAATGAGATTTATTCTAAAAGGTGACTTTAAACAACAATTTCTAAATACTATTTTAAAACAAAACGATTATAATTTAAACCTTTTACCAGGTAAATCTACACAGAATAAAAATTAATATTATTTTTTTTTAATTTTTAATTTTTTTTAAAATTGAACGACAAAAATTTTAGCGCTTTTTGAAAAATCATTGTTATTTATAAATTGACACATTAACGGTTGACTTGAAATATTTAATTTATATAATCAACAATCAGTAAAATACAATAAAAACATGTTTATTACAGACTATTACAATTATCTATCAGAAAGATATGATCATTATCTAACTTTAAGAGGTATGTACACATACATAGTGACAAGCACACATCACTATACGTTAAATCAATGATACTAACTCCATACAAACACAATACTTGTAAATCAATTACAGATGAACGTGTTTTAACATGGCCAACAATGGGTCGTCCAAATGAAATGATATATTTAGTATTGGGTTATTTTATATTTATATTTGTTGGTAAATGGTATTTAAAGAATCAAAGACCATTTGAATTAAAGTATCCATTAATCATTCACAATGTTATATGTACACTATTAAGTCTTTATATGACCATTGAAATTATATATCAAGCTGTTACAAATAATTATTCACTCATTTGTAATCCAGTCGATTATTCAGAAAAAGGTGTTGGTGTAAGTAGTTATAATATTAATAATAATAATTGATTCAATCAATCACATACTAATATACACATTAACACAATACAATAACAGATGGCAAAAGTATTATGGTTATTTTATTTTTCAAAGTTTATAGAATTTATGGATACAGTATTTATGGTATTAAGAAAAAAAGATAATCAAATTACAGTATGTATAGTTATTTTATTGATGAAAATGAAATTGTTAATGTATTATATACTAATTTATAATATACAACAACAATAATAGTTATTACATGTATTCCATCATAGTACAATGCCAATTTTATGGTATATTGGTATTGGATATGCAGCAGGTGGTGATTCTTATTTATCTGCATTAATCAATTCAGTAGTTCATACAATAATGTATAGTTATTATACATGTGCTGCATTAAATATCAATGTAGTTTGGAAGAAATATATTACACAATTACAATTATTACAATTTTTAATTAATTTAATTTCATCAGTAGTTGGTATCTATTATGATTGTAAATTCATTAAATGGATGCATTATGGTATGATCATTTACATGCTTATATTTTTAGTTCTCTTTGGTTTATTCTATAAAAATAGTTATACAAAACCAAGACCAAACAAACCAACTACAACAACAAACAAAAAGATTGAATAGAAATAAAGATAAATTAATTTAAAAAAGTAAAAAAAAAAGTGTGTTATATATTTTAAAATTTGTGTGTTTATTGTTTTTTTAATTGAAATAATTCATTTTTTAAAATTTGAGCATCTTTAACAGCAATTTCCAATTCAGTTGTTATACGTTCAATAGAGATAGTCATATTTTTTAATAGATTATATAATGGTTCAATTGCTTCGGGTGATATTTCATATTTAACTTTTTCTTTTTCCATTGAACCCAATTTTAATTGATTTGAAATTTCATCAACTTTTGATTTAATTGAATTTGGTTGATTAATTTCTTCAAATAATTCATAAATCTTTTTCATTATTCTTTCTTCTGATGATGTAAATGTTTTACCTTTTGATGTATAAATTTCTAATGAACTCCAAACTTGTATGTATCTTTGAACTAATTCAATTTGTTTTTTTCTCATCATTTCTAATTTTGTATGAATATCAAAATTTAAATAATTTTCTAATTCTCTCATTCTTTTCAACGAGTCTTGTGTACTTGATTCCAATGATGCAATGGTTTCATCTTGTTTTCTTTTTCTAATTGCTAAATCATCAAATGATTTGGCCGGTACTGGTATAAACATTGATGGATTTGGATTATTTGCTATTGCATATGCCCATTGTTCACTTGATACATTATATGGTTTTGGTAAATTGTTTGGATCAAAATTTTGTGCATTCTCTTGATAATTATAAAACCAATACTTTATATAATAAATAATAATACATGTATATTAGTATATCACACCTTCCCTCTACTGATTTCCTAACATATGTTATACATACTAAAAATCTACAATTTAAACTATTTGAATCTATTGAATCTGCAAAATCATTTAGTTTTTGTTCAATTGGACTTTTTTGTGGTTGTTGTGGAAATCCAAATATTGATGCTTGTTGTTGTGGTTGTTGTAATGTATTTCCAAATAATGATGTTTGTTGTTGTGGTTGTTGTTGAGTTGTATTACCAAATAATGATGTGGTTGGTTGTTGTAATGTATTTCCAAATAATGAAGTTGTTGGTTGTTGTGCAGTTGAGGCTCCAAATAAACCACCACCAGTTGATCCTAAACTTGATTGTGATCCTAAACTTGATTGTGACCCTAAACTTGATTGTGATCCTAAACTACTACCTTGTGAACCTAAACTATTTGCAGTACTTCCAAATAAACCTGTACTTGGTTGTGCTGTACTTGTATTACCAAATAAACCACCACCTGTAGGTTGTGTATTACCAAACAAACCTCCTGTTGCAGCAGGTTGTGTATTACCAAATAATCCTCCTGTTGCAGCAGGTTGTGTATTTCCAAATAATCCTCCTGTTGCAGGTTGTGTATTACCAAATAATCCAAATGACATATCTTATTCTATATATATCTATATCTGTATCTTATTCGATTATTTTACAGTTATGAAAACACACTTCGCGAAAATTCAAAATTTTTTTTTTTTTTTTAATTTTTTTTTCAAAACTTGCCAATATTAATTTCACAAAATCCAATTTTATTTTTTTATATCAAAAACTTTTAAATTAAAAAAAACACACATCACAGACATACATATTACTTTTATATATTTATAAATATATAAAACACACTCATACATCATACACACAAAATTTTAAAAAATGAATAATAAATCAATTAAAACATCAAAATCAAATATATTTGATTTAACATTTACAATTAATAGTTTACCAACACATTTAATAAGAAAGATATTATCATATTATTATAATCATTGTTTAACAATGTACAAACATATTCAAAAGACAGTTAAAGTTACAAGTAGATATGGTGGTTATAATAGTTATGATCAACAAAAAAATACAGCAGGTTATAAAATTAAATTTAGATGGATGGATTTATGTTTAGTTTGTAAATTTTGGATGGAAATGGTTATGCCATTTTTACCAAATACATTTTATTGGATGGATTCACAACAAAAGTTGGAAACATATTTAAATTTAGTTGAGTATGGTGGTACATTTCCAAGAAGGTATTTAAAAGCAACTGTATTACGTGTAGTTAAACCACCTGCTTCAATTAAACGTTATCCATTTCACATTAATTCATTGGGTATTTATATCAACAGATATCAACAACCAAGTCAATATCAACCAGATACAATTATACCAGAATTTATTTATCAACAAATTCTTCAACACTCACCAGATTTAAAAACATTATATTTTTCAACTGTACAACAACGTGAACAAGATTTATTTTATTTAATTAAATCAATCATTCAACTTCAATCATCGGTACCATTATTAACAACATTAAATTTTGATCGTTGTCAATTCAATGCTAATCAATTCAATCAATTATGTAAATTAATTGAATTGGATAATTGTTCAATTGTAAATTTAATTTTAAATAATTGTACATTAAATGTTGGTAGTGGTAGTAGTAATGATGCTGGCGAATGTTCATTTTTAGGTAGTTTAAAAAAGAATAAATCAATTTGTAAATTGAAAATGGATTCAAATGATTTCTTTTCGAATCATGGTAGTACAAGTAATAAGAAATTAATTATTGGTGGTACAGTGTTGGAATTCTTTAAATTCATTTTCACAGAATCAACAAAGATTTCTCATTTTGATTTTTTGGAAAATGAAATTTATTTATCAAATCAAATCACTCAAGAAAAAATTAAAATTGATTATCTAGTACCAATGCAAACAAATTTAAAAAAGTTTTCATTATCGTTGGTAAACATTGATGGATTTCTACCATTTTTAGAATACTCTATAAATAGTTGTTCAAATTATCTTGAAGAAATTAATATTTCAAATTCATCTTTTTCAGATTACCAATCTGTAAATAATTTCCTCAACTCTATCCAACATTGTCAATCATTAACAAATTTAAATATATCAAGTTCAAATTTTAATTTCACAAATCAACAACATCACCAACCACAACAAATTCAAAATCATTTCCAAAATGATGATGATGATGAAAATCAAGATTTTGATAATGATGATAATCATTTAAACGATGTTAATACAACAAATGCATTTGATAATAATAATTTCACTACAAATGGACCACCAGAAACATTTGAAAAATTAAGTTTTTTATATGGAACACAATCATTGGTATCAATTAACTTATCATCAATTTCAATTGATGGTGAAGGAGAAATTATTAAATTGTTAAATCAATTATGTCAATCACCACAAATTAAACAACTATATTTAAATAGATGTGGATTAACTGGTAGTTGTTTAACAGCATTAACAAATTTCATTCGTCAACCATCATCAAAATTAGAATTATTACATGTTGCTAAAAATTCATTACTTGGTCAATCAATTGAAATTTTGTTAATGGCATTCCAATTAAATAAATCATTAACAGATGTTGATTTATCGTTTAATCAAATGACAGATATCGAGGGTCACCATATTGCAAATTTCATTAAACAAACCAATCAAATTCGTCATTTAAATATATCTGGTAGTAGATTTAAATTGGGTGCAATTAATCAAATTGGTCATTCATTAATGGTTAATAAATCATTGGTTTCATTAAATTTATCAAATGTTGAAATGGGTATGCTTGAAGTAACTTATATTTTCGATGGTCTAGTTTCACATCCTTCAATATCATTATTAAATCTTTCAAATGTTGGTTCAAAAGAAATGATTTTCTCATTAATTGAAACTAGTGGTTTAAGATGTAATATTATTTATTAACATATAACGTTAATAAATAATAATAATTACACATACTATCACACCATCACCACCATAATAAAATAAATACACACAATCACAAGAAATCTCTTCAATCAGAAAGTATCAAATTAATAAAAACTGGTTTTATTTTGCCAGGTTTATTTTTACTTGAATTTTATTTTACGCTTTTCAACACTGCTGTTTTTTTTCGTTATTTTTAAAATAACCCTTCAAAATGTCGCATAATCTGTCAAAATATTTTATTTTTTTTAATTTATTTTTTTGCGAACATTTATTTTTTTTAATTTAAATTTTTTTTTTTGACATTTTATTATTTCACAGGTTATATATAGAAAAAAATAGAAAATTTATAAATAAATACGCATACACATATATTTTATTTTATTTTGTTTTGTTTTATATTATAAATAAATACACACATACACAAACAACATTATGTCATTAAATAATTCAATTGGAAATGTTAATGAATTACCAATAAATGTAGTAGTTCATAATTATGATAATTCCGATCCAACTGAAGTTAGACATGAAGTTGAAACTAAACATGGTAAATTAGTTTGTTTTCAAAAAAAAGGTTCAAATGAAACAAATAATATGCCAACAATTATATCATATCATGATTTAGGTTTAAATCGTAATGTATACATATATTTTATTATAGGCATTATTATTATAATAATATTCAAATATTAATAAAACCTGTATGTACACTTTACAGATTCAACATGTTTTTCACCATTTTTTGATCACCCAAATATGAAATCAATATTACCATATTTAAATATAATTCATATTGAAGCACCAGGTCATGAATTTAATGCAGAAACTATTCCACAATCAAATTATCCAACAATTTATGAAATGGCTGAAGATATTCAATATGTTGCTGATTATTTTAAGTAATATTACAAATGCATTATAATGTTTATATAATTGTATAAAAAATATATATACTAATGAAACATTATCCTTTCCATTTTGTATGTTACAGAGTTAAAGTATTTATTGGATTAGGAGCAGGTGCAGGTGGTTGTATTTTAACACAATATGCAATTTTACATCCAAGACAAGTTATTGGATTAATATTAGTTGGATCAGTCATAAAATCATTTAGTTGGTTAGATTGGGTTAAATCATGGGTAGAATTAACAACATTACCATCATTAAAGAATCCAACTGGTGTTAGAAATTATTTAATTAATCATTATTATTCTGATAACCTTGAAGAAACTAATCCAGATTTATTAGAAATTATAAAAAGAGAAATGCTTTTAATTAATCCTGATAATTTATATCATTATGTACATTCATTTGTAAAGTAAGTACTTAGTATTGTATTAGTAGAGTTATTATTATAATAATAATATCATCATCTAATATACAATATACTCAATTCTTATAGGAGAGATGATATTAAAGAAGAACAAATTAAATCATTATCATGTAAAATCTTATTGGTTGTTGGTAAAGATTCAACATATAAAGAAGATATTATTGATTTATTCTCTCAATTTAATCCAAGAAATTCAACAATTTTACAAGTTCCTGATTGTGGTATATTAGTTACTGCTGAAAAACCATGTGATATCGTTGAACCATTTAAACTTTTTATGCAAGGTATTGGATTTTTATTAGATTATTATCAAAACGCTGATCAAGCTCAAAAATAACAATTAATAAAAAATTAATACTACACACAAATTAAAACTACAATTAAAACAACAACAAATAATTATTCATTTTGTTGTTGATACACGCAATACTTGTTTACATAATTTAAAATTTTGTTTATAGTATAGTTATGACAAAACTTTGACAAACCATTACATATATAGATCATTTTTGTTTGTATAACTGTGGGAATCAGAAAAAATAAGAAAGAAAAAGATGATAGAGATCAAATAGGGTTGAGCCATTTAAACTTTTTATTTAAAATTATCAAAAAAATGTTGTACACCAAATACAAAAATAACAAGTTATAAAAATTAATAAAAACGATCGTATTATGGTTTTGTTATTATTTAAATTCAAAGATTGTCAGCTGAAGGTTTTATTAAATTATTATATTGTTGTTTATTGTTTTATGGATAAATTTGATTTGATAAAGTTGATTTAATTTGTGATAAAATATTAGTTGGAATTGTACAACCAACATTACCATTACATAGAGAGAAAACAGTTTTATCATAAATTGTATTTGAATGAATGAGATTTAAATTTGAAGTATTCTTTTCAAAAAATTGTTTAATTTCTGGTTTTGCTAAATCATTGAAAATTACAACTTTATTTGGAATGAACTGGGAATTGATTTCCTTTAATATTTCATCAACTTCTTTACCTGAATTTTCATTACTGCTACTGTTTGTTGTAATTATAATTGAATTTATTGAATTTAAATACATAAATAATGAAACTACCATTTGTGGCATTGCAACTGGAGCTTTATCCAAATAAAATGAACTACTTTCTAATGTTGATAATGCTTTTTCTTTATATTCTTCTTTATATGTAATTGAATATAATTTCAATAGATTTGAAACACTAATTGATTGACAAGAGGGTTCAGCTCCGTCGTGTTCTTCTTTCATTCTTGTAAGTATTGAAGTATCTAATCCAGATGTTGAAAAATAACCACCATCCTTTTCATCATAGAACAGTGTATCTTGTTTTGACTGTAAACCAATTGCCCATTGTAAATATGATAGCTCAAATGTGACTTGATATATATCTAATAAACCTTGAATTAAAAATGAATAATCATCTGTAAAACCTTGAATTTTAGATGGACCATCTTTATAACTTCTAATTAATGAATTGGTATCTTTATCATAAAGATTTAATTTAATAAATTCAACTGAATCAATTGCACTCTTTAAAAATGATTTATCACCTGTTAATTGATACCCTTTACAAAATGCTGATACCATTAATCCATTCCACGCAACTATAATTTTATCATCCAATTGTGGTCTAACTTTATTTGCTTCTCTGTATTCAAGTAATTTCAATTTAGATTGATCAATTGATAATTGAATATCCTCTACCGATTTCTTGCAGTATGCAGCAGTTTGTTCAATTGTATTAACTTGAGTAATTATATTCTTTTCTGTAAATTCATGATGTGGATCATCTTTTGGATTAACATTACCATTTTCGATTACACCAAAAGTAAATGAAAAAATATCAATTGCTTCTTTATTTTCATTCAATGCTTTAGTGATATCTTGATATGACCAAATGTAATATGCACCTTCTGATTTTTCATTTTGTTCATTTAAACTATCTGCATCTTCTGCACTATAAAATCCACCAACCTTGGAGGTAAGATTATTTTGAACATAACGTAATGTTGCAACTGCAGTATCTCTGAATAATGGATTTCCGGATAATTGAAAAGCGTCAAGGTAGACTAAAGGTATTTGAGCATTATCATATAACATCTTTTCAAAATGTGGTACTTTCCAATCGGGCGTAACTGAATATCTATGAAATCCACCTCCCAATTGATCATTCATACCGCCATATGCCATCTTTTCCAATGTGAAATATAATTTTTCTAAACTTTGTTCACTATCACCGAATTGTTTATTTGTAGTGGTGATAAAATTGAAAATGGAACAACGTGGGAATTTAGGTGCATCTGAATAACCACCATAAACAGGATCATAACTACGTATTATTTGTTTATAACATTTATCCATTGTACCTTCTGATAATGCATCTTGAATATTACCTTTTGGACGTTCTTCTTTTAAATATTCAGTGAATGTATCTGCTCTTTCTTGAACCATTGATCTATCTTCTTTCCATAGTGTAGCCAACTTTTTAACCATATCAGGGAATCCTGGTCTACCATATTTAGCTTCAGGTGCAAAGTAAGTACCACCTGTTACAGGTTCTAATGATGGTGTTAACCAAATACTCATTGGCCAACCACCTGAACCTGATATCTCTTGAAGATATGTCATATATATTTTATCAATATCTGGTCTTTCTTCTCTATCAATTTTAATGTTTACGCAATTTTCATTCATTACTTTTGCAATATCTTCATTCTCAAATGATTCTTTTTCCATTACATTACACCAATGACATGCCATATATCCAACACTAAGGAATATCAATTTATCTTGTTTTCTAGCTAATTCGAATGCTTCTTCACCCCATGGCATCCATTCAACTGGATTATGTGCATGTTTAAGTAAATCTATATGGTGGTAGTGGGATAAATTTAATATTAGTTTGTGTTACACTGTGTACAAACTATCATATGACTTGTAGCTACACTATACATACATGGTGATTTTTCATTAATTAATCTATTTGTAAATTTATGTATACATTCTTTTGTTGTTGCTGTTGCTGTTGAAGTTGATGCAGCCTCTTGTTGTTTGTCTGACATTTTAAAAAATATATTTTCTAAATCTTTTTTGTTGTATGTTCTCTTTATTATGTTTTTATTATCAAATATATTATTATCTCTAATAGTACTAAAACTTCTAATACTACTACTATATATCAAAACCTTTGATAGTTTTATCGTATGAATTTTATTTAATTTATTTAATTTGTTTAATAACATTTAAAAACAATGAAGATATTTTTTTTTTTATTTTTTTTTATTTTTTTTAATTTTCAAAAATTAATTTTAATAAATAAATTAAAAGATTTAGAACAATGTTCCATGTGTGAATTTCATCTTTGATATTCATTTGTGATATGACTTTTCACCTGTATTTTGATCAATAATATATAATTTTATTACCATTTTGAGATATAATATTAAATAAACAAATAACATGAAATCAAATAGTAGTTTTATTTTGATAAATACAAAAAATGTAAAAATTTTGGTTTGGATTATAGGTGACCTTTGTAGGAGAAATAGTGTTTATAATTGTAATGTGCATTTCAAAAAGATGTACATACCAATAAACTTATAAATGTAGTGTAATATAATTTAAACTTAGTACTTGTTATAAATAATTATTTATTTTTTTTATTTAAAAATTTTATAAACCATTTGTATTTATCAGCTTCTTTACAATATTGCCAATATAAAACACAAACATTTTTATCTGTTTTGTATTTTAAAATAGTGGAAGAGTGGTTTATTTTATTTAATTTTATTTAAATTTTATTTTTTTAAAGATAATATAAATTCTGGAAATCTAAATTGTTAATTATTTAATATCACCAATTTAAATCAATTAATAACATGAATTCTAATAGTAATAGTAGTTTAATATCAAATGTTTTATTATTTAATGGTTTTATCTAGTTTATTAGCATTACAAGTAAATGGAAATTGTGAATGTGAATTTGTTAAATGTTTAGCTAAACATCCAATAGTATACCAAGTGCAATGAAAGCATGTACTAATGATCACAAAAATGTTACACTGCTGAAGAAAGGGGTAATAAATCCGGGCAAGATAGACAAGCTATTAAAAAACCGGGAGATCATAAACCAGATGAGACGAGGTAAACTTCAAGTTTGAATAGTGATTAAATATATACACAAATACATCATTTGATAAAAATCTCTTGAATCATATTCAAAACAACTGTGTAATTAAAAAAAGAAATAAACTAAATAATACCTATTGTATAAATGCATGAATTGAATTTTAGTATGTTGATTTATTTTTTTCTTTTTTTTTTATTAAACTCACACGCTATACAACATGCAGCAATCACTTTTTTTATTTTTGTTTTGTGGTGTGTATGAGTGTGTGTTGGGATGTATACACACACACAAAACAATAAAAAAATATTTATTTCAATTAATTTTCATTATAATTTGATTTATCTTTATCACACCAAATTAATATTGTATTTTTTAATAATAATAAAAATAATGAAATCAAATAGAAACAATAGAAATATAAGTGGAAGTTTAATATCAAATATTTTATTTATATTTCTAATTTTATCAAGTATCACATCAACAATATTACCTGTATCATGTTGTGAACGTGAATTTTTAAAATGTTTAACTAAACAACATTCAACAGATTTTTCAAAATCAATGGCTGCATGTTCTGGTAATTACAAAAAGTGTATAAAATCAGAAGAAGATCAAGAAAAAGGAAAACAAGATTTATGGAATTGTAAAAATAGATGTAATGATCAATCTGTTCAATGTTTTAGAAATGTATCATTGGAAATTTGTAGTAAAGATATATTACAAAATTGCAATTTTCAATGTTCTGTTAATTCAAAATACAATTGGGGTGAAACAACTGATTTTTGATATTTAAAAATACAATCAATATAAATATTACAATGGATGTGATAAAATAAAAAATTAAAGATGTACATACAAATAACTTATAAATGTGGTATACATATATAAATTATAATTTATATTTATTAAATTACTTTTTTTTTTTTTTTTTTTTGAAAATATATTAAAAATAAATTATTTAATGGTATTTAAAATTGTAACAGTGTGAATTTTAAATGTTAAAAACATGGGTTTTATACTCATTGTTTTATCAAGTATTTCAATGTTTCAAGTCAATGGTTGTGAAAGTGATTTATCAAACGTTTAACATCCATTAGAATACCAAAATGCTGTGACTGAATGTAAACCAAGTTACAAAGAATGTTTGCGAAATCCAGAAATCAGTGGCGTGATTCAATATATTAAAGCTTTTTTAGAAATGAGACAGAGAAATAGTACAACTTGTAAAAATTTTGTAAATAAATATGTATTGCTTCATTCATTTTTTTTCAAATAAAATAATTAAATATTTTTTTAAACAAAAAATAGAATTCCCACCAAATGGTGGGGGAAAAAAAAATTCTTAAAATTCATACTATTATAATAAATATGTAAATCTGAAGAAGATCAAAAAAGTATAACAAGATATATGGAATTGAATAAATGTATATGTAATGATCAACAAATTTTATATTTTGGAAATGTATATAATAATAACAGGAAAACAAACAAATATTATTGCTGTGATAAAAAATAATTTAATTTAATTGAGTGCTTCAAAAAAAATTTAATTTTGAATTTTTTTAATTTTTATTTTTTAATTTTTTTTGATGAACAGCAAGCTTTTTTTCTTTTTTTTTTTTTTTAATTTTTTTTAATTTATTTTTCACAACTTTTTATATATTATTTGTTTTTTTTTTCTATTATATTATTATATTTTATATATTTGTTTTTATTACACAACAAAAAAGATGGGTAATAATCAAAGTTCAGGAGGTCAAGGTGATAAAGATGGATCAAAAAAAGATCAACCAAAATATCAACCACCACCACCACCAACACAATTTGGTAAAAAGAAAAAGAGAAGAGGAGCAGAGGCATCAACCAAATTACCAGTTATAACACCACATACAAAATGTAAATTAAAGCAATTGAAATTAGAACGTATCAAAGATTACATGTTAATGGAACAAGAATTTTTACAAAATTATGATTTAAATCAACCAAAAGTTGATGAAAACAGTAAGGAGCAAGCAGATGAAAAGATTATTGAAGAGTTACGTGGTGATCCATTGACAGTTGGTTCCCTTGAAGAGATTATAGATGATAATCATGCAATTGTATCATCAACAGTTGGTCCAGAACATTACGTTCGTATCATGTCATTTGTAGATAAATCAAAATTATACTTGGGTGCAACTGTACTCCTCAACAATAAAACATTATCAGTTGTTGGTGTTATTGATGGTGAAGTTGATCCAATGGTAAATGTAATGAAAGTTGAAAAAGCACCAACTGAATCCTATAGTGATATCGGTGGTTTAGAAGCACAAGTACAAGAGATGAAAGAAGCAATTGAATTACCATTAACCCATCCTGAATTATACGAAGAAATTGGTATTAAACCACCAAAAGGTGTTATTCTATACGGTGAACCAGGTACTGGTAAAACATTGTTGGCTAAAGCAGTTGCAAATCAAACTTCTGCAACATTCCTTCGTGTGGTTGGTTCAGAGTTAATTCAAAAGTATCTTGGTGATGGTCCAAAATTAGTACGTGAATTATTTAGAGTTGCCGATGAATGTGCACCTTCCATTGTATTCATTGATGAAATTGATGCTGTTGGTACTAAACGTTATGATTCACAAAGTGGTGGTGAACGTGAAATTCAACGTACAATGTTGTAATTGTTAAATCAATTGGATGGTTTCGATGCAAGAACTGACGTTAAAGTAATTATGGCTACAAATCGTATTGAAACTTTAGATCCTGCTCTCATTCGTCCAGGACGTATAGATCGTAAAATTGAATTCCCATTACCTGACATTAAAACCAAAAGAAAGATCTTTGAAATTCACACTGGTAAAATGAATCTCTCTGAAGATGTCAATCTTGAAGAATTTGTTATGTCTAAAGATGATTTATCTGGTGCTGATATCAAAGCAATCTGTACAGAATCTGGTTTACTCGCTCTTAGAGAAAGAAGAATGAGAGTAACTCATACTGATTTTAAAAAAGCAAAAGAAAAGGTCTTATATCGTAAAACTGCTGGTGCACCAGAAGGTTTATATATGTAAAAAATACAAAAAAATACACAATACACATTCCATATAATAATCAAAATAATAATAAACAAATTCATTCTTTCTTATTCATTATTTTTTTTAATCATATGCATATAAAATAAATAAAAAAACAAATTAAAAAAAAAATTTCATATATTTCATATATTCTAACAAATTAAATTTTTATTTGTTTGACTTTTTCTTTTTTTTAAATTTTGTCATCATCACACAAAGAATTTTCAAAATTTGCAAATTTTTATTTTTTTTTATTTTTATTTTTTTTTATTTTTATAATCTTTATATTTATCTTTTTTTATATATTATATATTTATTATAGTTTTTATAGTTATAGTAATAATAATAAATTTAAAGATGGCAAAAATTACAGAAGAAAAATCAGATAATAGAAAACCAACAGTTGAAGAATGTTCATCAGATGAAGAACATGATCATTCAAGTCATGGACATTCACATTCAGGTGGTGATGATCATGGACATTCACATGATAAACCAGCAAAGAAACAAGATGGAGGACATGGACATTCACATGAAGGTGGTGTATGTGGTGGAGCATCAGCAGCTGATAATAAACCAGTTGATAAAAGTAAAACAGCAATTAAATTCTTTTTACTATTTTTATTGGTACCATTATTTTTCAGTTTACCATTTATCTTGAAAAGAGCAGGTGAATTAGTAGCAAACAATAGAGTTTATTTAATATACATTTGGGTAATTTACGCAGTTGTACTTACATCGATAATCTATGTAAAAAGAAAATTACAATCAATCAACAACTTTGTTAATCAAAATTTAATTTGGGTCATTTTTACACTTGGTATCTTTATATTCTTGGATATTCCAAAAATGATTCAACAAGTTGACCTTCGTACCGAAGTACTTTACGTTTGGTGTACAATAACAATGATTCCAAATATTATATTCTTTTTCGTTGATGATACAGATCACAAAACCAATGAACGTATAGAAGAAGAAAAAGAAGAAAAGAAAAAGAAAAAGGAAACTGAAAAACGTGCACGTCTTGAAGAAAAGAAAAAACAAAAATTAAAACAAAAAATGAGTAAATACTCTCCTACACAATTACGTTTAATGAATGCTGCTGTTTATATTGGTATTACGTTATTAGTGGTTTTATTATCTTGGCAAACTTATCGTTGGTATCTTAAAACTCAACAAAATATAATTGACAGAAATAGAAATTCTGCTGCAAGATCTGATTATGTTGACAAAAATGATTTTGATATCGAAGGTTAAAAAAAATAATAGTTTAATAATAAACATAAACAACAATAAAAAAATAAAATTTTGTTTTGAATAATAAAAACACTAAATTGTATTTATTTTAATATTGGTGTATTTGTTCCCTCTTTCTAACATTCTATTTAACTTCGGTAATCTTACCAATACCTAAACATTCAATTGGTTTACCATTTGGTCCTACACAAGATAATTTACCAGTAATTACAAATGCAGAAACATTATTACTACCAACATCAATAACATTTATTCTTTATGGGCAAAAAGTTCAACCACTTTTTAATGTTATAATTTAATGTTATATACATGAATAATAATTGTACACGTTGTGATAATTGTGGTGAATAGAATGATGAATCCTCATCCTTTTTGTTTATAATGATATTCTAAAATTTAATAATGGTGAAATAATAGAAATCAGCAACTGATTCCCTAATGGGCTAATACCTTCTACAGGACAAAACTTTTTAGTAAATATTTCACATTTGTAAACAATCTAAACCATATATAAATAACTTCTTTATATAACCAATATCTATACCATTTTATATATGTTGCGTATCTTCATAAAATAAATGAAAATAAAATTAATTAATTTAATTTTTATGCGTAACTACTATTTTGACTAAATGAATTTGTCAGAATTCATTACAAAGTGTTTAATAAACATCAATATTAATCAACATTTTTATAAAAAAAAAAAAAAAAAATAAATAAAAAAATATATTATTTTATTATTTATATATTTTTATTTTTATTGAATGTTTATTTGATTTATTCTTTTTTTACATTTTGAATTGTACGTAATGATGATTTAATGAATTCTAATTTACCATTTTTGTTTGTTACTGGTTTATTTTTAAATAAATTTGAAAGAGTTAATTCCAATGAAAATGCTGTTACACCTAAACATTTATTATCAAAAGTTGATAATTCTTTACAGACATTTTCAAGTGAAGTTGATTTAATTCTTTCTTGAATTAATGGAATGATATCACTTTCAATATCATCAAATACTTTAATTGTACATTTTGCAATTTCTCTTAATTCTTTTGAAATTGTTTCAATATCAATTTTGGTAATTGTTTTAGTAGATTTTGATGTTAATGTTGCAACATTTTGGATATCTTGACCTACTACTTCTTCATTACCTGGTGTTGATGAATGAAAATCTTCAACTGGTGATGATGATGTTGATGGTAATTGATCTTTCATTTTATTAATGATTGGTCTTTTTTTTGATAAAAAATCAGTTAATTCAATTGAAATACTTTTATATTTTAAACCATAAAATAAAGCCCACGCACCTAATAATTCACTACTTGGATCACATACAAATCTATTTAATGGAGCAGTAATTGGAATTAATATTCTTTGAACACCATTTAAAAGTAAATCAATATCTTTCCATCTACGAAGTTCAATATATGGTTGAGTCGTAGATGATAATTTTAAACCAAATAACCATGCAATATTTCTATTTAATTCTGAATCATGATGTTTCCAATCATCTGCAAAATATTGAATTTTAACCATACCAGCAATTGTACAATACTTTTGATTTAAATCACTTGAAATTGATTTTGCAATTTGACAATAAATTTTATTTGAAACACATGTATCCAATATAGATTTCATTACTTCATCATTTGGTTTAAATCCAATTGATTGATTTTCAACCATTTCATACAATGCATTTTCATCTTGTATTGCTTCAATGTATTGTGGATCTTCAATATCAACATTTGGTATGAACCAATATTTATTACATTTTTGACAATATAATCCTTTATTATCAGCAATTGTACAACAACCATGTTTTTCTTTTGCTTTAATTGATTTATCATCTGGACATTCCAATTTCAATGTTTGTAATGGATTTGCTGATACTTTGAATACACCAATACATAAATTCTTTTCAAAATTGAAATATCTTAAATACTTTTCAATAAGGGTTGTGTTACAAAATTTGGCAACACATTTATCATAACGTGAATTAAATTGTTCAATTGTATCAAATGCAGATGAAACCATATCATACTTGTTTAATAGTATTAAATATGGAATGTTATAGTGTTTGGTAATTGATTTAATTGTATCTGAAATTGAATCGATATCATCATCTCTATTACCAACAGCTGAAATTACACCAATTAAATAATCAATTGTGGAAATTGCTACATTTGTAAAACTTGATAAATATTGAAAGTATTCTTTGGAATTTTCGGTTTTAGATTTACCTCTACAATCAATGATAGTAATATTATCCTCTTCAATAAACACTGTTTCAGATGTACCATTTGTTTCTGAATTTATATTCATTTTTTCTAAATTTTCAATTGATATCTTTTTAATTATTTGTTTTGCGATTGATGATTTACCAACACCACTTTCACCAATTAAAAGGAATACTGGTTTCTTGATTGCTTTTTCAAATTCACGATCAATTTTATCATTAATACTACCACTAATGTTGTTGAAATCTTCACTTGCATATCCAGTATGTAATGTTGATTGATATTCTTCAAGTGGCGAACTAATATTGTTAAAATCTTCACCTCCTGAAACTCCTTTATTATTATTGTTATTATTATTTGTTGACATTGTAATTTTAGTTTTCGATTTTTAAATTCTAATTTTTTCTTAATTTATAGGGTTAAAAAAACTTGAAATTTATATGGCATGATTTTTTTCTTGAATATTAAGAGAGTTTGTCGGTTGGCGATTAAAATAACAAGTGTATGTTTAACAAACATCAATTTTAATCAACATTTTTATCAAAAATAATAAATCAAAATCTTATTGATACCTTTTAAAAAGTTTTTTTCAATTTTGCCTGGTATAATTAATAATAATAAACAAATATATTACAGAGAAATACATCAAAGAATGAGTGAAATTAAATTCAGATTACCCAAAAAAGAAAGATTTCTACGATTGTAAACATCTTGATATCTCAATCATTGTTATACATATTTATACAAATAAAAAAATATCATTATTACCAACTCAACTGATAGAAAATATTTTTTAGCTCATTTAACAATGTTAAACACAAATAAACATAAACACAAATAAACATACACAAATAAACATCTGGTCATAAAAACTCTAATATTAAAACAAAAAAAAAAAAAAAGAAAAATTAAATTCCAAAATTTTTTTGGTTACTATATCATTATACATTATTATTACTATTGGTATACAGTTTAATAAAATTTCATTATCACCGCGAAAAAATTAACACAACAAAATACAATTAAGCAATTATCACAAAAAACAAATAATCAACAAGAATTAAATCAATTAACTGTTGTTGCTTTTGAATTAACAATTGCAATGAAATAATAGAATATCAAAATCTATTGTTATCAAATAAACAACCAACCACTTCTGACAATCAAACTCAACAAATTGATAAACAAACAAAAACAACAATTACTATATCCACTATTATTACATTACCATTATTGATTTAAAACTACTATTATTATTACATAACAAATTTAAACTATTAAACCATATCAAAATGAAAAAGAAAGAAGAGAATCATTATTTTATAAAGTGTTTCATAATATTTTTATATTCAGAAAATAATGGCACAATTAACATTACATAAAGAATGTAGAGTAATCAAATTTGATAGTAAAAAGAATATTCAACAGTATCCATTTAGAGAATAAATTACCTCAATTATATAGTGGTAAAAAAATGTTAAATGTTGGTGATTTACCTATTAATGGCGAATTAAAAAGAATTGAATTCATATCAAATGCATTGAGTGACAGTCCAACAACAACAACAACACCATTATTTTAAAAATTGGAATTTTGGTTTAAGATTTCCTTCAAATATTAAAAATATAAATTATGTAAAACAAAAGGTTTTAGGGTAAACAAATAAAAGATGTTTTTATTGATATATTCCAAATAATTTTAAAATATCACCTTGATTTTTAGTCATTGATTTACCAAATTCAAGTTTGAAAGTTGATTTAATTGATTTAATATTTTCATCATTTTGATCATTGTTGTATAATTGTTTAATGAAATCAATATTTTCATTATAATGTTGAAATGAATTGTTATTATATAATTTACTTTTATTATCTTTTGACCATTTAAGTAATGTAGCAATTGATGATTTACTAATTTTTGATAATAAAAGGAATTGAGAAATTATTAAATATTTATCAGCACATTGTATATCTAAACACTTAGTTCCAGTCATACCCTTTGTTAATGAATAAAAGAAATTGAAATTTTGAAATTCTTTTATACCCAAAAATAAATTTAAAAATGATTCATATAATCTTGGTAATTTACAAAAATCCATTACTGTTGATACTTGTAGTTTAACATTATCTGATGTTGATGAAAATGAATCTAATGAACCAAGTTTAAAATAGTGCAATTCTGAAATTAAATAAAATAATGTTTTAAATGAAACATTTGAAAATATCGAATAAGCTCTTTTGTTTGATTTAAATTTTGAAATCTTTTTAATTAATTTAAATGAACCAAATGCCAAACATTCCAATAATAATCTTGAAAAGAAATTATCACTTATAAAATTGTTTGTATTTAATAAATTAACCAATAATGATTTATCAATATCTAAAAAATCTGGAATCAACTTATGTTGATTTGGTTTCCATCCATAATCTTCAAATATTCTTTTATATTTTATATATGTATAATTTGATTTTAAATATGAAAAATTGGTAACACCAGATACTTTTTTAATGAACAGTTCTCTTTTAATTGGATTTAATGGAAATATTTGATTATTTATAATTTCGAAAAACATATCAATTGGATTTAATTGTTCAATTGGTATAAAATCTTTATGAATGTACATTGATGGTACTTGCATACTTGTTTGATTTATAATTTTTAAAATTGATTTATAAACCAATGGTTTATAACCATGACTTGTATCTGATGGTAATGATTTTAATAATGTTTGAAAATAAAATAAATGCTTTTTATTTTGCCCACGTAAACCAAATAAATTGATATGACCTGTATTTTCCAATATATGAACGCACATGTTTTCATAACCAAGTTCCAATACTTCAAAAAAATGTGCTTGAGTAAAACAAAATTTTGCTAAATATACATAAAACAATGATATTTCTTTATTCAATGATTGACATTTGTAATGATCTTTTGTCATTAATTCAACTTGTGTTAAATTATGATTATTGATCAATTGTTCATTGGTTGTACATTCATTTCTTTGACATTTATATGAAAATTTGACTATTTGATTTACCAATGGTATACCATTTGATTTTAACTTTTCAATTGCATAATCTGAATAATCAGGTCCATTAATTTCAAGTATACCTCCAGGTAATGATTGATTATTTGTAAATAAATTAAATCTTTTATATACACCTTCAACAAGTTGAATAAATAATGGAAACATTGTATTACCAGTGAATGATTTTAAATTAATATTTAAACGTTCAAAATTCCTTTTTGATATTTTATATCCCAGCAATTTAACAAATTCAACTTGATCACTTGCAACTTGTAATTTTTCAAGAAGCAATTGAAATAATTGTAAATTATTTGATTCAATTATTTTATTTGCCAATTTCTCCCAATGCAATGGTACAAATGCAAGTTTAATGAATTCATCTGGTAGTAAACTAAAGAATCCAATTATAACTTGTTCATTACATTTTCCTTGTAGCATAATAATTATAATTTCAATAATTGTATGAAAATCTTCAATTTTCAATTCAAATAGTCCAGATGTTTCATTTGTTGATTTAAATAGATATTCAAACATCTCTAATGATAAATTAAATGGTAACTTTTCTGTAAATTCTTTTATATATTCTCTATATTGTGTTAATTCCAATGATAGTGTGAAAAATAGTTTTTGACGGTACCCATTATTAACCATTACAAATTTCAATATATCTACACTAACACCATTTTCTAAAATTAAAATTTCAAATAATTCTATTACTTGTGACAGTTTTAATATTTCATTTTGAAAAGTGTTGAAATAAATTTTAAATGTATCTAAATTTAAATTCTTCCATGATAATAACTTTTTATAATCTTGTATGTTGAATTCTAAATAATATTTATAATGATTGTCATAGTCTACTATATTATTTTCAAGTTGATTGTTCTTTTGTGTTTGGTAAAATGTTAACTTTTCAACCAGCATATGTTCATTTTGATTATTTATTATTAAACTTAATGGTGTATCATAAAAATTATATCTGATATATTTTAAATTCTTGTTGGTCAATTTGATTTGTCTGAATATTACTGATCTGATATAATTATTCCTATAAATCTTATTTAAAAATATATTTTCATTCATTATTGTGTTGTTAATTTTAATTTGAAAAAAAAAAGGCTTTTTTTTTTTTTTTTTTTTTTTGTTTTTTTAAAAAAAAATTAAAAAAAAAAAAAAAAAAACAAGATATTAGTTCGAATGTATGATTTTTAAAGAAATATATTAAAACAACAAAAATTTTCGTTTATTTGTTGATAATAATAAACCTGGTAAAACTATTACGAATATGATGTCATAAAAATCAAATAAATTTAGTGAAAAATGACACCATTAAAAAATTGGATATTTTCTTTCAACCTAATAATATCTTGATTCTTTTTTATAAAAAGTTTATTTTAAAATAAAATTTTTCATGGCTTTGCTGTGATCATAGTTTTTTTGATTTTGATTTTATTTTAAAATAAACTTCCATAAAAAAAAGATTAACAAATATATAAAAATGAAAAAATTATTTATTTTAATTTTAATAACAATTTTATTAATTTGCAATGGTTTTGTAAAATCGGAATCAAGTGATGCAAGTAAACATGACTCTAGTGCAAGCAAATACGATTCTAGTGCTAGTCATATAGCAGATAGTAGTAAATATGACTCTAGTGCAAGTAAATCTGCTGACAGCGCAAGTAAACACGATTCTAGTGCAAGTGATACTGCAGATAGTGGTAGTAAACATGACTCTAGTGCTAGTAAATCAGACAGCGGTAGTAAAGCAGATAGTTCAAGTTCAAGTTCAAGTGGTAGTTCAAGTTCAAGTTTTGAACCATCAGAAATTGTTACACTTATTGTAAATTCAAATAATAACAATGTATACCCAACCAATGGATTTTGTGGAAATTCAAGTTTAACATGTAATAATTTAGTAGACGCCATTAATTATTTCAATACAATTGCAGTTGTTCAACAACCACTTCCAGGTGTATATGGATCATTGTTCCAACAATTAAATTTATTATTGGCAGATGGTTTATACAATGTAAATAGTAATTCTGTAAATTTATATCAATATAATTTAACAATTACTCCATTAACTCCAAATTCCGATCAAGTCATATTTGATGGCACCACTACAACTAATACAGGTGATGCATTATTCACAGTGTTTGCCCCAATTACTTCAAATGATACTGAATCACAAACTACTCGTTTAGAATTTATTGGAGTAAATTTCAATAATTTCTCACAACCAATTTTAAATGTATCAACCATTGGGTCATTTACAAATGTACAATTTGAAATTTGTTCAATTAGTAATTACAATTCAAAAGTGTACCCAATGATTGACATTAATTCAGGTGTTGCAGAAAGTAGTTCATTCGCAAATGGTGTATTGGTATTCAATCAAACAACTTTAAGTAACTTGGTTTCCGATGTACCAATTATTGAAACTTCAAATTGTTATGGCCGTCTCTATGATACAATTGTACAAGACAGTACATTTACAAACTTTTATAATATGACATATGGTACTAGTATGAGAATTTCAAATAGTTCTTTCATTAAATTGACAACTCAAACTGGTATTTTCGCAACATATAATTCATTTATCATATTTGATGATTGTACATTTACAAACAATTTAGGAAATGTTGGTCCATCAGTTTTAACATTAAGTACAGATCTTACAGGTAATTTCTTTAGATTTTCAAATTCAATATTCACAGATAATACTGGTGTAGACGGTGGTGTTATAAGTGGTTTAAGTACATATGTAAATAATACGATTGGTTGTACAATTAATTCATCTCAATTTTATGGTAGTAGTGCAATAAATGGTGGTGTAATTTATTTAAATAATTTACCATTGAATATTAATAATACAATATTTGGTAATAATATTGCATCATCTGCAGGTGGTTCAATTTATTTATTATCAACTGGTAAATCAAAATTAATTCAATTATCAAATGTTACATTTGCTCAATCTGGTGAATCAAATGAAGAATTTGATAGTGCTCTTACATTATCATCTGCAAATGGTAATGTACTCTATTTATCTGGTGCAACCTTGAATATAGTTGATAGTTCATTTGATCCAAAATACACTGAAACAATTTATTGTGTTTCATCTGTTATTCAAATTGATTCTGAATCAGAATTTGATTCTGCTTCAATTTCATGTGGTTCATTATGTGTTGCTGATATAGTTGATAATTCAATTTGTGGTGATTCAACAACTTCTGGTACTTCTTCAACTACATCCACTACAGGTACAACTACTGGTACTGATTCAGGTTCAGAATCAACTACTACCACTACTGGTACTGGAACCGGTAGTATCACTGGTAAAACATCAGGTTCAAGTTTAACAGTTACAAGTACAACATCAACAACATCACCTACCACTGGTGATTCAACTAAATCAAGAAATCCATCATTTATGTTAATTGGTTTAATTTGTTTAGCTGCATTATATATTTAAATAAAATTATTTTATAATTACATAAACACAAAATTTTGAATATATATTTAATGATAGTTTATTTGACAAATAAACTATCTTTAAATATATAATTATATGAAAATATATGTTGATTTAAAATGGAGTGAATTTTAAACTTCTGCATCTTTATCTTTAGCATCAACATGGAAATTTGGATCTTCGTAATAAAAGAGGCATTTTCAAATACAAATTCATATAATAATTTAACGTAATTAAATGCATTAAATACTAAATCAATTATACCAGTATCTTGAATTTTGAATCTTGATTGTTTAATACTGTCTACTGTGATATCCAATGGAATGTGGTACCATTTTAATGAATTTCCCAATTGATTTTAAAATCATACAATTATCAATATTGATTAATCGCATATCTAATAAATATTTTAAACCAGTTACACACTTTGATTTCAATGAATGTTCCCAAACTATTTGATCATTTAATCCATTGATGATGATCATTTTTAGATTTTTGTAATAAATTTTTTTACCTGAGTCGCCAATTGAACTTAATTTAAATATCTCTTTAATTCTAATCACCATTATCATAACCAATGTAATTACCATTATCTAATAACTCGAAATTGATTTTTAAATTCATATGCACCAATAAAATTTAAATGTAATAATCTATTTTAAATGTTTGAAGTACCAATGGATAAAAATATTGAATGACTGCATTATATTGTGAGTCTGCCATTATTTTAATTAATTTAAATTCTACTAATTCTTTTGATTTGTATTTTAATAATAAATATAATGATTGTTTGAGATTGACATGTTGTAAATTTGATTTAACTCTATAGTTATCCTTGAATCTTTGAATTCATTTCCAATTTATACTCACCTTTTTCTAAATAATAAACTTTATAACTTTCTTTCAATTTTTCTAATAAAAAGGGTATTTAATAATTTTAATGAACCTTATTCTATTTCAATAAGTTCACCGACACACAACGTTGGTGTTCATTGTTATGTAAAAAAAAAGAAAAATCATTATTAAATAAGGTAATAATATACGCCAATATTATATATTTGTATTCAAATGATTTATTTATTTTATTTTATTTTATTTTGTTTATTTTTTTGCTAAATTTCTAACTGAAATATCATAAACAACTTCTTCAATTCTTTTTAAATCATATTTCATTGAATCATATCTTTTTCTAATAATATCATTCTTGAGGTTTAAAAGTCTGAATCCACTGAATAAATCTGAAATAAACTTTGAAATTAAAGATGGTGTTTCATAATCTTGTTTGATAACACAATTTAAACAATATCTACTCTGAATATGTTGATGATGAGTGAATAGTTGGTTAATAAACAAGGAATATATGGTAGTATATATATATATGTATGGGTGAATAACAACTTACTAATTCATTTGAAAGATTACATAATGCAATTAAATAATCTTCAAGTTCAAGTGTGAAATTACCAGGTTTATTTTCATCAACTGTATGGATACACAATGGGGCTATTAGTATATTAATAATGTAAATTATTTCATTGCATGAGTGTAAGTGTGTAATACATACGAGATAATATAGCTTGAACTTCATTAATTTTTAATAATTGTTTATTTTCAACCCAATATGAAAATATTAATGAAAATGAGATTTGAGTGAGGGAAAACTTCCAAAAATCTCTATATTTATAATAAAGAACTGGTTTAATTAATAATTTTAATTGTTCAATTGATGGTTTTAATGGTTGAATTTCGTCTAATAATTGATTGTAAATTGATTTTTCTTTAGTTGCTGCTTCAACAATTGCATGACTTTGGTGATATGTTGCTACTAATTGACTTAATTTTCTATCTATTGGTTCAATAGTATTGGTAATTTCTTTAATACTTTGTCTTAATTGATATTCTTGTTCTAATTCACTTGTAAATGGTTCAAATATATTATTCATTTCTGCTGTATCTGTATTTGAATATTTAATTTAATAAAACAACAATGATCTGAAAAAAGTTGATTTTTTTCTTATATAAAATTTTTCATTTTCGCAAAAAAAAAAAAAAAAAAAAAAAAAAAAATTAAAAAAAAAAAAACAAAAAAAAAAAAACAACAACCATAAAAAACAATATTATCATAATAAGTAAATCTATTATTATGAATAATAATATTAATTAACACAAAACACATATACAAAAAATTGTAAATAAAATTAAATAAATAAAAATCAATTGATTATTTTTTTTTTTTTTGATTTTTTAATAATTACCCAATCAAACTTACACATGTATATCGCGTTATTATTAATTTACTTTTTTCTAAAAATGATATATACAATTATCGTATAACATAATACATATAGGCTACAAATAAATGTACATTTTACAAGTGTGTGAGTTTTGTATGTCTTAATTTATCTGATCATATCTAATTATTGGTTTTAGATTTCAAATGAAATAACCAATCAATAGTTAACAAATTTTATATTATACACCTATCCATACATAAACAAATAATCAAACAGAATGGGGTTGCGTTTATTTAAACATACATTAATAAAAAGGTTTTGTTTTTGTTTTACCAATATTTCAAGTAAACAAATTTTAATGTCTCAATTAAAAATAAAAGACATATACTTATATATATATATATATAACCACGTCATATTGTTTATTTATACCATTGGCTTTCAGTGAACACATTTTCATATGTGAGTATTGTACGAATATATACTTATATGCATAGATTGGTATATGTGGTAGTGGTAGTGGTAGTAGTAGAAGTGTTTTGTACATATACTTATTGAAATTTAATTATTATAAAGTATATTATCAATATATACAAATAAAACATTTAACAATTACTCTCACAAATTAGTGTAAATAGTTAGTTGTTTGATGATGATTTTAAATTTTATAATTTTCCTTTTTTTTAAAAAATTTATAAATAACTATAATCGCACATTTTTAAAATCAAATTGATTTTAAAATGCTCACCAAATTCACACAAAAGATAATAAAGATATCTTATTGTAAATTTTAAGATATCTAAAAATAGAGAAATAAAATATAATTATACCTTGGTAACATTTTTACATATATGCACACTACTTGGTACATATCTCCCCTTTCTCTCTTTCTAATATATATATATTTCTTTAAATCTAAAATCTAAAATTCAACAAAATATATATTATTATAATATATAAAATATATTTTGTTGAATTTTTATTATTTTTTTTGTTAAATTTTAAATATGTTATAAACAATTATTATTTTTAGTATGTTATTTTGAATGTGTAAACACTAAAATTTACAAACACTATATTTATTTTAATTTTTTAATTTTTTACTTTTTTTAAATTGTTATTATTAATATGTAGATTAATCAAACTTTTATTTATATGTGTGTATGTAATGTACTTTTTAAAGATCTATATAGATCTTTGTTTAACTTGTTTTTATTTTTTTTAATTTATCTACAACGAAATTTAAAATCTTATTCTATTTTTGGAATTATATTTAAAAGGGGTAGTCAATTAATGACCCCCACGATCTATAGTTCTCACGTTACATATGTATAGTTATTTTAGATTATTTCTTATTTTAAAAGAAGGTAATTTTCATTTTTTCTTTTATTTATCTAATCAAAAAAAAAACAAATAAACCGATCTAGATTATTTATTAAAATTTCAATATTTAAAAAATAAATCATTTATTTGGTAAATTTATCATACAATTAAATATACGGTATATATGTTCGGTAATACCTTAAGGTACAATTTTTTAATCATATTTACAACACGTCAAGTAGATCAAATCAGTTTTATTACTTTAAATAATAATTTCAATATATAAATATTTTAGTTTATATTTTAAATCTTGTTACATCATTATAATAGTTTTTTCTTTATACTATAGTACTTATTTTACAAACGTAACCAAAAAATAAGTTTATTTATCAAAGATAAAATCAGATTAAATTTTAAAATTAGTTAAATAGGTTGTTTATTTTCTATTTTTAGTTTCTTTAATAGGTATCTCATGTATATATTTAAATAAAAATTATAATAATTAGAGATGTATAAATTATTTATTTTTGTTTGTAAATTAACCAAAACATTTATCAAAAATAAGATATGGGGATATAATGGTTCTAATGATTTATTCTTATTCTTTTGGTATCGTTCCATTACAATAAACAACAACAACAAGAAATTAATACTGAAGGTGTGTATGATACTTGTATATGTGTATTGTAATACCGACATATACTCTTGATTTAAAGGCACATATAAATTAAAATTATTTATTATTAATCGTTAACTTTTATTATAAAATTAATTCAATCCATTTCTTTAACAAATGTTAAAAGGTAAGGTACAAAACTACATACATACATACATACACACACTATTGTTCTCCCCATAAATAAACACACATACTCACATATATTCCCTCAAACAATAAATAATATAGGTTATTAAAGGGTAGTGGTAGAGTGGTTGTGTATTTATGTTTTTTGATAATTTTATTTTATCAAGATTCAATATCAAAATTATAATAACACTCTGCCAATTATTATAAATACAGCAAGTATAAAGATAATTAATCAAATAATGAGATTAAATCAAATGATCTATCTTATAACAACACAATATAAAAGGGTTATCTTTAAATAGTATTTTCTCACGCACAACCACCCATTATATAAAAGAGGTATAATAATTATATAACACCTACACAAAATTGTTGTAATATATAATCTCACACATAATATTTTTATACTAATAGAAAAGAAAAAGACACATTAATCTTGACTTTTTATTTTATTTATTTTTATTTATTTTTATACTTTCACAGATCTAATTCAAAGATATTTTATAATTCACACCTCTTCCCACAAAACACGATAAAAAAATTTAATAACCACACAATATTTTTAAAATTTCAAAGAGTGTGTGTCTGTGTGAGTTTGAGTTTTTTCTTTAATTAAAATATATTTTATATATAAAAAGGTAAAGTAAATAACAAAAGCTACAATGCTATATATAAATTTAAAGTATGTGTGATGTATTTTTAATTTGTATTTTGGGTAATTATTATTAGTATGTGTGTTGTTGTTATTGTATTTTAAGTTTTTAAATCAATAATTAAAAGTAACCATCTACCCAATATTATGACAAACAATTTATTTTGCAAACGAATATATTAAATATCAAATAAGGGGTATAGACATTGTGTGTGTGGTTTTTAAAAATTATTGTTTTATTGTGTTATTGTGGGTGTGTGTTTTAAATTTAAATTTATGAAACGCCAAATTACCATTGTCTTGTGTGTGTTATCGTTTCTATTTTATAAACACTCTCTTTGTGTACATATATAAATGGAAAGTACTTTTTATATTTAATTATTTTTTATTTTTATTATTATTTAAATTTCAAAAAAAAAAACAAATATAAATATCACACCGAATAATTTGAATTTGAAAAGTAATAAAAATAAAAACTAAACAAAAAACAATTGACTATTTGAAATATTAAAAAAGAATATTTTAAAAATAGATTTAGCACCACAACCTGTATATTATTAAAACAAAAAGGTAAAAGTCAAAATATTTTAAAAGTCCTGGGGATATGGGATTATTTATTTGTTGTTTAGTTATTATGTTTATTGTTTATTTACTTGTGCATTATCACTAAATCATTAATTAAATACAATCAAAAAAAAAAAGTAAAAAATTATTTATACCCAATAATAATTATTTTTTCATAATAGTGCCTTTTCTTTTTTAATAAATTTCAATCACCACCAACATTACAAATAACACCACCTCACCAATATCACAACATTTTCTATGTTGTTATAGTAATTAAATTGTACCCTTTAAAATATGACTTGGTTTTTGTTTTAAAATTTACCAGTTTTAGAAAAAGGTAAATACACACTCACAATTATTATTTAATAGTCTAAAAAGTATTAAAACCGACTATTGGGCAGTGTATTTGGCTATTTATGGGTATATCAGTATATATATATACACACTACTAGTTTAACCACAACACATAAATCTTTCATTAAAATCACGTGATTTAATACACAAAAAAAGATAGCTAATAAATCATTTAAATAACTATCGGTCAAACTTCTAAATACCTTTATAATACAATTTACTATATTCCATAACCACCATCACCACAACAACCACCAACCAACCAAAACAATACATTATTAATGGTGTTTATATTTAATAAAAACCATTAATAATTAAAAAAAACAAAAATTTATATTTTTAAAAAATCACAAAACACCAACATAATCACAATTCTCAAAGATTAGTTTCAAAAGTATATATTATAGTATTAAAATGTAATATTAAATTGCTATATTTGTATAAGTTCACCACAAAAATATACACATAGTATATTTATTAGTACAAATGTTAATTGTTGTACCGATTTATCTATAAAAACACAAACAAAACAACAAAAACCTGTTCCCTTTTTTTTTTAATGAATTTTAATTCTATTAATTTTTAAAAAAATACCACTACTACATTTTAAAACTTTTCAATTTGTTTGTGCAACGGTAAATCTAACCCACACCATTTTTTTAAATTTTTTATAAATAATAAAACAATTTTAAAAAAATACAACACCACACCATTTAGAAATTTAAAAGTTTGATCAAAAAATTGATCATTTATATAAAATTCTAATAAATGAATCACACAACAGTAAAAACATCATCAAACATATGTATAGTGATGTATTATTGGGCTTCAGCATTACACACATACAAACATAAGCCCACACAATCTATCCATATTTTATAAAAATAAAATCTATAATTCAAAAAGGGTAACAAAGAAAAACAAATATATAATAAAAATATGAAAGATTATAATAGATTAAGATATTTAAAATAATATATTGAATAAATATATCAATTATAATTGCGATGCGTACATACTATTCATATATACACCCACATTCACACACCCATACTCACACACAATAATTAATTATTGTTTAAACAAAAAAATATCTTTTTACACATTATAACCAACCACCACTACCCGTTGTTTCATATAATTATAATTATTACCCAACACACGCTCGTTTATATAATATAAACAACACTCACACACATACAATCTTATTTTAGTAATCATCATTTATATTTTAAATTTTATATTATATTTGTTTAATATTTTTGTGTTTTTTTTTTTCTTGCAAACCAAATTTTGTTTTATCCACTTTTTTTTTCAATTCTTTTTTTTAACGCCGCCAAACAGCACTGATCAATTTATACTAATATATAAATTTTTTAAATCAATTTTTTCTTTATAGACAATTTAAAAAAGTAGTTTTTTAATCTAAATTTAAAAAAATAGATCTATCAATACAACACCCACTCACACACTTATCGTCAACTATTTAAAAATTTTAATCACCACCATTACCACAATAAACATATAAATAACCACTACTCTCACACGCATACACAAATATATAAATATTTAATAACATATATATTATATTTATTTAATTTTATTATTTAATTTTTAAAATTAAAAAAACTGTATAAAAAAAACCAACACAAAAGTTTTTAAAAATTTAAAATTTTAATTTATTAAATCACCAAGTTTTAAAAAACAAAACAAAAAATAAAAAATGGAAAAATCAATAATTCAAGATTTATTTTTATCAACATTAAATATTTATACCTACTTGAATAATTATAATCCAACAAGTAACAGTAATTCAAATATATATAAATCACAATTATCGACATCAAATAAAATTAATGATACAATTGATTCAAACAATTATAACACTAACGAAAATAACAATAATAAATATATGGGTCACATAAATTATAATAATCACAATAACAATAACAACTATAATAATCAATACTATACAGCAAACTATTACTTTACTAAAGATAACATGTTATTTTTATTAATTGTAATTGTTTTGATATATACTTTTATACAAAGAGAAAGAAAAATGTTATCCGAAACCAACACATTTAAACAAATTTTAAATTTTACACCAACTCTTATTGTTTTAGAAATTAATTTTAATCAAAAAATTGTAAATACAGTTAACCCAGTTCTAACAAAATCAAATTCATCAAATAATTTAACTCAATATTTTAATATTCCACAAACTACATCAACCAACAACATCAATATAAATTTAAATATAAATTCTACCGAAGAATCAAATGCCGAACAACAAAATGTACAAACAAGCGATAAATATTTTTCAATTTCATCATTTTGTGAATCATTAAATATTGATTGTAATGAATTTGTTCAATTGTTAAACAATGAACAAGATTTACAAAATTCAAAAGGTATTGTAATTAAATCAATTGATGGTAGTAAGAAATATCGTTTTTCAGGTAAATGTGATAAATCTATTTTCCGTGGTCTTGTATTGGACATTTCTGAAGAGGTTTCTGAATTAAAGAAATTAAAATACATTTTAGCACATGATCCATTAACTGGATTACCAAATCGTTACCGTTTAAATGAAAAAATTCAAAAGTTTTGTAATAAATCTGAAACTGATCTTTGCGCACTCTACTTTATGGATTTAAATAAATTCAAATCAATCAATGATACCTATGGTCATGAAGTTGGTGATTCTGTATTAAAACATATTTCAACTCAATTTAAAGCACAAAAAGATTCAAATATTCTTCCAATCCGATTAAGTGGTGATGAATTTTTAATTATTAAACGTGGTGTTGAAAATGTTGATCATGCTGATTCATTCATTTCTCAATTTACCAATAAAATATCTGCTTCAAGTTTCACTGTCGACGGTGATATTCAATCAACAACATGTAATGCTACTACTACAACAACTACAACTACAACTCTTCCAATTTACTTTTCATATGGTGGTGTTGTTTTCAATAAATCTGAAACTAAAGTTTCTTCAATAATTAAATCTGCCGATGAAAAGATGTACCAAATGAAAAAAGGAATTAGTAAAATAAATGTTATTGAATTTGAAAAATAAATTTAATAAAAAAAAAAATTATAAAAAAATTAAAATTAAAATTAATTATCTCTTCTCTTTTTTTTTTTTATTTTATTTCTTTCTTTTTTTATTTTACTATAATACTTGTGTGTACTGTTTTATTTATAATTATTTTATTTTATTTTATTTTATTTTATTTTATTTTATTTTTACTTTTAAATGAATAAACTAATTAATATAAATATTTATTCAATTAAAAAATGATAAATGATTTTTTATTTTTTATTTTATTTATGATTTTATTTTATTTATTACTTTATTTATTTATTATTTTAAAATAATATTTTAAATAGTTGGGAAAAATTATTATTTAATCTTTGATTTGTAAGATTGTACCCAAATAAGGCAGTTTTTTAAATTTTAAAATTCATTAACGATTTGCCAAAATAGGATTTTCAGACAGTTATATAAGATAACAAATGTATTTATACATCAATATATGTTTATCTAATTTGTGTATGTTTGTGAATATATGTGTATATATGGTGTTAGTGTGGGAGTGTGAGTGTGTGATTTAATAAAAAATAGATCAAAAAAAAACATATTTACACACATAAATAAATAGTGGTTATAATTATTGTTATATTATATAATTGTTATTATTATTTGATGTGGTTATTTTGATTGTGTATATATGTACATGTTTTGTATATTTATACATGTTAAATGAAGGTAGTAATTGAAATGTAAATAAGTTTTATAATCTGTTTATTTATTAATCTTACAATTATTATTAAATAAACCGTGGGTGGGTGAGGTGGGTGACCAAAGAGTTGATGTGGTGAAAAGTTATTGTTATTCTTGATTTTGAATTGGGGAATATCATTTTATTATAATCAATTTGTCGTTACTACTATTGGAGGAAAGATAATAAATTTAAAATGTGTCTCTATTGATACAGTTGATTAATGTGTGAATGTATTTGATATTTATCAACTTTTTCCACATAAATTGAGTGGGTTGACATTAAATATCCTTTGCTCACACACAATCAAATTATTTCAACCATGTGATCGATTTTGTTTTTTGGTAAAAAATAGTTTTACGCAAATTTTGATAGGTTGGAAAAAAAAAAAATATAAAAAAATTAAAAAAAATTAAAATTTTATAAAGTGTTAGAAAAAAAAAAATGTTGTTTGAGAAAAAAAAACACACAATTGTTTTCAAAATTTAAACACACCACACTCATATACAACACCAATATATATGTTTGTGTGTTTATATAAATAGAATAAAAAATGAATAGATCAATCTCTTTTTTATTTTTAATCAATTTAATTATATTAATTTTTGTTTCAATTGTTGTATCAATATCAATGAATAATATCAATGGACCAAGACCAACACCAGTTAATAAGTATGTGATAAATGACTGACTATTATAAAATAAATTTACTATAGATTCTATATACTAATGTTTGTCATTACCTATTACAGAGAATTAACATTTAATTCAGAAGGTAAATTTAAATTAATTCAATTTACAGATTTACATTATGGTGAAGCAGATGATAAAGATTTCTCATCAAATAAAGCACAAAATGGAGTTTTAGCAGCAGAGACCGATGCTGATCTCGTTGTTATGACAGGTGATTCTGTATCTGGATACGCATGGAATGGAACAGAAGGTTGGTTTTTAGAGAAATGGATTCATTTAGTTGAACCAATGATTGCACATAATGTACGTTGGGCATTTACAATGGGAAATCATGATGATGAAGCAGATTTAGATCGTGTTCAAATTGTTGAATTGGATAATACATTCAATTTATCGTTAACTCAACAAGGTCCATCTGATATTAGAGGTGCAACCAATTACTATTTACCAATTTCAAATCCAACAACTGGTGAGGTTGATACTATTCTATACTTTTTTGATAGCGGTGATGATAATTGTCAAGGTGTTGAAGGATGGGGTTGTGTTTATCCAAATCAAATTGAATGGTATAGATCAGTTTCAACTGGATTACGTGAAAAGTATGGTAGAGTAGTACCCGCAATTGCATTTATGCATATTCCAATTCCTGAATATATGGATATGTGGAATTTTTATACTGTAAATGGTAGTCTATACGATACTGGTGTTTGTTGTTTTTCAGTAAACACTGGTCTATTCGCAGCATTTAAAGAAATGGGTGACATTGTTTCAATGCATTGTGGACACGATCACGATAATGATTTCATCGGTGTATTCAATGGTGTACAATTAGGATATGGTCGTAAAAGTGGATATGGTGGTTATGGTCCACCAACTGGTTGGAAACATGGTGCACGTGTATTGGAAATCACTGCATCGCCATTCTCAATTGAAACATATCTTCGTTTTGAAGATGGAACAACCGAATATTTACCTTCGTCACATGCACCACAAGTAAAAGAACAATACAATACTTGTTGTGATACTTTTGGTTTTGTAAATGTAACTGGTAATAACTATTCTAATTGTAAATTATATGAACAAGATTTTTTAGCTTCAAATCCAAATTTATTTGAAATTAATCAAAATCATCATAAAAAAATGAAACAACAATAAATAAATAAATAATAATTCCAACACAATGTTAATAATAGTAATAATAGATAGTAATAATAATAATAATAGTAATAAAATAATATTTTAATTTTTTATTTATACATGTATTCTACCATTTATTTTCTGGATGTTCTTTATATTTTAAATATTCCTCCATTACGAAAAATGATATTTCAGTTTCATAAACAACATCATTTTCAGCTAATGTTTTATTATTATTTAAAAAGAAATGATCATTTTCAACATTGATTGTTAAATTGTTTGGTTTTTGACCATGTGGTAAAAAAAATATTTTCATTGAATCTATAGAGTATAGGGAGATGAGAAGTAAGTATGTGGTGATAGTGATGATGTATATATTTGAGAAAATCATACCATATGGTTTAGATTTAAAAGGTCCAAATCCTGCTGTTGTTTGTAATTCTATAAAGATAAAGATTCAATTAATTTTCAATGAACAATAATATTTTTATTGTTGTATAGTATATTTATTCATTTTTTTACTCATACGTACTTTCAATTACTAATTTTTTGAAATCAGATACATTCATATTCAAATCTATATCTTTGAGTATTAAATTCTTTATAGTTCTATATTCTAATGATCTGATAACTCTTATTATAAGTATTTTATTTTCATTCTCCATTTTTTATCTGTTATTGTGTGTATGTGTGTATATGTGTGTGAATTTCTAATGGTACAATTTGATTGATGTTATAATGTTTATTTCTCATAAATTTGGTAATTTTAAAAAAATAAAAACCGAATATTTCGCAAAAAAAAAAAAAAAAAAAAAAAAAAAAAAAAAAACAAATAAAGAAATCAACACCTTTTAAAATATAAAATATAGATATATAATCTATTTTTATAGATACTCGTTATAATAATAATAGTTTGCTTAACATGCAAAAAATTAATTAAAACCCCATTTTTTTATGAAATTTTGATCATCAAAAAAAAATATTTGAATTTTTGGAGGCAAATTTGAATTTTTTAATTTGATCACAAATATAAATCACCAATTATATTTGCATTTCAATTAATTTTAATACAGAAAAAAACAATAAATTATTAATTATTATATGAATATTGATGATCGCTAATCTTATTTTAGATATATAATTCAAATCTTTAAAAAAAATTTAAACAGTTATAATTACCGCCATTTTTAGGACAATTTTGTAATTTACAGCAAAGTAAAAAAAGTTTTTTTTTTTTTTTTATTATTTTAAAATACATAATTTTGTTTGTTGTATTGTTTGTTTACATTAGTATTATTAGAAAATAAAATATAGATATATAAATATAAAAAAAAAACAAAAAAAAAAACAGATATAATAATAAATATAATAAATGAATGATCATTTTTCAGAATCATTTTTAATATTAGATAGTCCAACTAGAGGTATTGGTGTTGGTAATAGTACAACTAAGCAATCATCATATAGTGGTATTGGTACAAGATCAACTCAACACGGTACACCAACACGTAATCTAATAGATAATATTAGTTTACAAAATTCACCTGCCTATTTAAATATTTTAACACCAAATCATAATCAACATTTAAATAACGGTCATCACCATAATCAGCATCTTAGCAACCATCATCATAACAATCACCACAATCCATTAAATTCACCTGTAAATAATTTATTTGATGATACATTTTATAACCCATTACAATCACCAATAAGTTGTTTAGTTGATCCATTATTGGATTGGGGTAATAATAGAATTAATTCAAGTGTTAGATTAGTAAATAATATTCATCATCATCCAACAACTACAACAACCTCAACAACAGCAGCACAGCCACACATTAATAGTAATCATATTATAATTCAACCACAACAATCATCATTAAAACAAACAACACCTTCTCCACCACCTCAACATCAACCACATTTTCATTCACAATTTTTAAAATCACCAAGTCATTTTGACTCTCCTTTAAAAACAGCAACTTCAAATAGTGCATATCAATATTATGCAAAAAGTACATTTCAACATTCTTCACCTGATAGAAATAATAATAGTAATAATAATAATAATAACAATAAAAATAAAAATAAATTAAAATCAAATACCACCAACAATAACAATAATAATAATACATCATTATCATCAAATGAAATATTAGAATCTGATATATCAACGATTAATGATGTAGTTTTTAGTAATAGTAATCAAATTCCAATTTTAAATCAAAATTTAGATTTAAAATTATTGTACAAATCCGAATTTTTACCACCATTACCAATATCAACCATTGAAATGATAGATAATGATGGTGCTTCAACTACAACTACAACATTTATAATTAACCAAAGTGATTCAGATTTAGATAAAGATCAAATACAAAAAAATTATGATGATAAAATTTCAAAAGCTTCATTATATAAATTATTAAAAATATTAATTTATGAATCTTCTTCAATAGGTGACGAACAAGAAGATAATAATAATGCAATAATTGATAATCACCATCCAAACAATCATGTAACACCAATAATTTTACCATCAATACCACCAAAGCATATTGATGAAATTAATTTTAAACCAGAAAAAAAACAAATTCATAGTTCCAGTGATTTTGATTCTTTAATTAGACAACAAAATAACATTGGTAAAAGTAAAAGTAATAATAATAATATTAAACCAACTACAACTGATAATTTATTAAAAAATCATTTATCATTTTATAAAAATAATGTTAAAAAAAGGTAATTAAAAATACATATATACTTATTATTATAATACTAATTATTTATGTTATTTTTAAATTACAGTTTTATACAAAATTTTAAAAAAAGAAAAGAAAGATTTAGTGAAAGATTAGAAATTTTAAATTCTATAATTGGTAATAATAAAATTGATCAAAATTAATTAAATAAACATCATTGCCCTTTTTTACATATAAATAATCGAATATACCAAAGTTTGCAAAATCAAAATTTTGTTTTTTTTTGATTTTATCCAAAATTTTTTTTATTTTTTTTAGATTTCCAAATTTTTGTAGCGCAAAAACTTTTTTTTTTTATAATGGTTGGACAAAACAAAAATCAAAATCAAGAAACACCAAAGAAAAAACAAAGACCACATGAACTTTATATTGTAGATAAAATAATTGGTAATGGTAGTTATGGATCAACATTTCGTGTAACTCATAAAGATACAAAAGAAGTGTTTTGTAAGAAATGTGTTGTAGTATTAGCTCAAGAGAATATTGGAAAAGTTATTGAAGAAGGTAGAATTTTAAATACAATGAATCATTTAAACATTGTAAAGTATCATAATAGTTTTTTTGAAAATGGTAAATATGTTCTCATTATGGAATATGCAGATAATGGTGACTTGTTTCAAAAAATTGAAAATAGAAAAAGATTACAACAACCATTTACAGATTATGAAATCATGTTTTTATTCAGTCAATTGGTTATTGCATTGGATTACCTTCATTCAATGAATATCATTCATCGTGATATTAAACCAAAAAACATTCTATTGGGTAGAGGCGATGATAATTTATTAAAATTAGCAGATTTTGGTGTTTCAAAGGTAAATAATAAATTTATACAAAAAAAAAAAAAGTAATATAAATTATTAACAATTATAATATACATTAGTTAATGACAGAAACTGAAATGTATACAAATACAACAGCAGGTACACCACAATATGTATCACCAGAAATTTGTCAAAGACTTAGTTATACCAATAAAACTGATATTTGGTCACTTGGTGTAGTACTTTATGAATTAATGACATTATCATTACCATTCGATGGTAGAAAAGAAACTGTAATGAAAAATATTCAAGTCGAAACAAATATATTTAAAGCAGTTAATCAGTATGTATTATAATAATAGTAGTAATTAGTGTATATGTTGTTTTTAAAACGATGATGATTTACTAACAACTCATTATATATATTTTTCAGCTCAAATGAAGAATTAAGTTCATTATTATTTAAATTATTAAACAGAGATCCATCAAAAAGATTTTCAACCAAAGAAATATTAAATCAAATTTTTATTAGAGAATTTATTGATAATCATATGGTTGAATATTATAAAAAGTTTAATTTCAACATTGAAGGTGTATATAGAACAGTATCAAAAAAGTTTTTAACACCAGATATTCAACTGTCAAAAAAGGAATCAGATAAATTGGAACATGATTTCATTTTAGTTAAATTACAAGAAATGCAAGATAGAATGAAATACGTTCAAGAGAATCATATCGATAAAGAAAAGATATTACTTGCTCAACAATTAGCTGCAAAACAAGCAATTAAACCAATGGATATCACTAATCAAGATGAAATGAATCTTAATATTTTAACTAAAATTTCAAAACAGTTAAATTTTAATCTTGAAGAATATCGTTATGATTCACTTGGTATGTTAATCGAATTGGTTAGAAGTAAATTGGATGGTAAAGATAAGAAACATTATGGAAAATGTGTAAATTATCTAAACAACAAACAAAAAGTATTCCTTACTGAAAATATTAAATTTAGAGATCAAGATCAAAAACAACAAGAAGTAAATGATGTAGTAAAACAAGAACAACAACAACAACTACAACAATAATAGTAATAATAACAATAATAATAATAAATAAATGTATTAATTTTCATATCATATGATATCTTTTGTTTACATGTTTGACCATTGCTCCACCTTGAGTGCCAATAACAACAGCGCAACAACAATAATAATAACAACAATATAATAATAAAAATGATACATTTGTTTGTCTGTTTTATTAATTAATTGGATGTCATATGGTTTTTTCTAATTTCATCTCTTACTTTCATTAATGTTATACCTAACATATTACGACCAGAACCATCACCTCCATCACCCCAATATGAATCATTTGCAGTATGTTCGACTAGAGTTGCATCTTGAGTTGAAAGAATGAGTTCTTTTAATTCTTTATGTTGTGTGAATTTTAATAAACAAATGTCAAACATTATATCGTCTTTAACTTGTTCCCAATCTTTTCTTAATGGTCTTTGTCTGTCTCTACCCATTTTAGCACTATCACCAGGTGTTTTTGTATTTAATACATCTTTAAAATGTTGTGTTCCTTCGAATTTCATTGCTTGAAATGCATGTTCTGACGTTTTACATTGTTCACCTTTATAAAATACTTGATGTTTTGAGAAATTACTAAATGCTCCAAAGTTATCACCTGCTCTATAGAAATTAATTACACCTTTATCTTCCATTTTATCTTTCTATTCTTTTTTTATTATTATATATTGTACAGTTTGTTTGTTTAAAAAAATGAACGGGTTAAAAAAAATTTCTTTTTTTAAATTTTTTGTCTTATAACATGAGAAGTTTATAAGAATTATTGGAGAATTAAGAAATATAAAGTTCCAATATTGAGAAATTCAAGTTTATGAGATAAGCCAGTTTTATTTGTTATATATATAATATGAAATTTTAAAATTTTCATGCCAGACACCAATTTGGTTTAAAATAAAAATATCAACGGTATTATTTTATTTACCGTTAAAACAATGGAGATTTAAATTTATTTTTAAAAAATTTAAATAAAACTTTATAACCAATTGATATTATCGGTTAACTGAATAAAACTACTATGTATAAATTTTGTAATTTTCAGTCAACTTTTCAATGTCACACAACAATTGTAAAAAAAAAAAAAGAAATTTTATAAAAAAATTGGTTTGTTGGTTCATTTTACTGGAAAAACATCCAAATACAAATATATAAAATGAAATTATTACTTTCATTAATTTTAACAATCTGTTTAATCAATTCTGCTTTTGCAGTTAAAATAGATATTCATCGTCCAACTGTAGTATCAAAAACAATTGATCATGGAACTTGGGTCGAAGAAAAAAACAACCAATTTGATAATATCAACGTTGGTTCATTATTAGGTTACAAAAAGAACATACATGCTCGTCCATTACCAAAATTAAACTATGATGAATCATTAATCAATGCTCCATCTGATTTTGATTCAACTACTCAATGGCCAAATTGTACAACTATTGGTCAAATTAACAATCAAGCTCGTTGTGGTTCATGTTGGGCATTTGGTGCAATTGAATCATTTACAGGTAGGAATTAACAATGTTAATATATTTGAACCGTTATAAACAGTATGGGATATGCAATTAATAATTTTTTTTATAAAAAATCACAGATCGTTTATGTATTCATAAGAATGAACACGTTCAAATCAGTTTTGAGGATATGGTAACATGTGATACCGCTAATAACGGTTGCGAAGGTGGTGATGCTTCCAGTGCTTGGAGCTGGTTAATGAGTAAAGGTGCTGTATCTGAAGAATGTATGCCTTATACAATTCCAACTTGTCCACCTGCTCAAGTATGTTTAAAATTATTATATTGATAATTGATTTCTTTTTAAAATAATTATACTAACATTTTCATTTACTATTCAAAGCAACCATGTTTAGATTTCGTTAGTAAGTAATCCTCTTTTCATCATCATTATTATGTTTTTTTTATTTTTTTTTTTTTTATTTTTTAATAGTGTTCTCAACCCTTGATTTATTTCACCTATTCAATATACATTCATTACAAACTTCTAACAGTAATCTTTTAATACTATTATAGCTACACCAAGTTGTGTAAAGAAATGTGAATCAAATTCAACTTTAACTTATGCAACTGATAAACGTAAAGTTGCTAAAGCATATTCAGTTGACACCGATGCTAAAATCATGAATGAGATCAGTACTAACGGCCCTGTTGAGAGCTGCTTTGATGTTTATGCCGACTTCCTTGGTTACAAGTCAGGTGTATACACTCAAACATCAAACAAATTTTTAGGTGGTCATTGTGTTAAATTAATTGGTTATGGTACTTTAAATGGTGTTCCATATTACTTAGCAAACAATCAATGGACAACTTCATGGGGTAATAATGGTCAATTCATGATTAAACAAGGTGAATGTGGTATCTCTGATGGTGTTGTTACTGGTATGCCAGCTTAAGTGGATAATGATGAAAATAAAATTAAATAAATAGTTTATGTATATGTACAAAATAATATTATTGTAAATTTAAATATGATGAAAAAAGGCTAAGGAGTTTGGCACAAAAGAATTTGTGGTTGGTGTGAGTAAAAAGAGTAACACAAGGCGTATAATAATAAAACGTTACCTTCGTAGACATCAAAGCTTTAAAAAATTTTGTTCTCCTAATCCTTCTCCTATATTTTTTTAATTAAGGAGAAGGAGAACAATTAAAATTGTTAATACATGTACACATACAACCTTCTCCCAAAATTCCCGTAGTGTCGTTAGACATTTAAAAATGCTCTCGAACAAATATTCAAATTTACAACTAATGCCAAAATTTAAAATTTTACAATTAAAATTATAAAACCACCCACTTTTTTAACATAAACAATCTAGATATTTACAATCATCAAAAATATCTTAAATTTTATTTTTTTAATTAATAAAACATGTTTATAAAAGGTTGTTTTTAATTTTTATTAGATTATTATATTCATCACCATTATTTTATTAAACAAAACAATCAACTAATTAAACAAACAAAATGCAAACATTCAATATTAGAGGAATAACTTCTAATGATCCAAGAGGATCAAATAACAATACTGGGTTTGGTAATTATCAAATTTATTTAAAATATCTTGTTTGTAATTGGTATTAATAAATTTTTAAAAAAACTTTTAAAAACAGGAGGTAGAGGATCACTTCCAAATTCTCCACCTGGCTCAAGAAATAGTGGAGGTGGTTTCAGTTCTTAATCATTTGATTTGAACACACGTAATAAAATATTCATTTAATGAATCCAATACCACATTTTCAAATATCTTTTTTTTACAATAGTTTTTTTAATATAATCAATCTATAGATATTGACAACCATCGCAAACTACAAAAATGATGATTTAATTTAGACAATATTTTGTTTATTCATTATTTATATGTTTTTATTTGTGTTACAATTGTTTTGTTTTAGCTGTTGTTTTTTTTACATTTTTGGGGTGGTGGACCAAAATCATCAATTGAATTGAATTCATAATCCATTGGTGGTAGTAGAGGTAAATTTGATTGTTGTAGTGGGGAATGGAGCTGAATTTGATAATGATAAACTACAACCACTACTATTTCCATTCATTTGTGCTTGTTGTTGTGATTGTTGTAATGAAGATGTTTTAGTGATACACTTTATTATGTGATGATTACCAATGAGCCATATCTATACATCTTCATCTTCTTCTTCATCTTCTTCATCATTACCTTGTTGTCTCCAATCATATTTACTATCATCACCTTGTTTCTTTTTTTGAGCAGCAGACGCACTCTGACTGCTATTATTACCCTCTCCTAATAACTCTTCATACCATTTCAAATATACTTTTTTATATTTAAAAGGAAATGTACTAACCTTTAAGCAATCTTCTATTAAACTAAAGAATGCTTTTTTATAGTTATTCTCTGGATCGTCTGTTTCTAACTTTGTATAATAATTATAATAAAGTTGTATTGTTGAAAATATTTTTACTTTATCTTTTTCTATTCATGTTGTTTAAGAGGAGTTAGTATAACAAGTAGTAACATGTAAAAACAATGAAATGAATGTGGTGATTATCATACCGTGAAATTGAAACTCTTGATTATTATATATAAACTTTTTAAGTGTATTTATCTCTTTGACTGATTTATTTGAATATCCTTTTGATGCATCGTCAAAGAATTGTTTTATTCTGTCTGACATATTTTACCACAAATACTTAAAATAAAAAAGGAGATCAAAGGCAATAATGATTGGAAAGATAAGAAACTGCAAATACAAATACAAATAATAACAAATTTAATCTGTTGAAAAAAAAAAAAAAAAAATTTTGTATTTTTTTTTTTTTTTTTTTGTTTTTTTAAATAATTTTTTTAAAAAAATTTTTTGGTTGTGGGTATT